>PVIJ01005133.1:0-107744 GCA_004024925.1 Scalopus aquaticus
TTCTTTCTTTCTTTCTTTCTTTCTTTCTCTTTCTCTATCTCTCCCTTCCTTCCTTCCTTCCTCCCTCCCTCCCTCCCTCCCTCCCTCCCTCCCTTCCTTCCTTCCTTCCTTCCTTCCTTCTTTCTTTTTTTTCCCTCAAGAATAAGTCACTTTTTCCACATTAGTCATATGTTTTGCTAGCATTTTTTAAATTGAAGTAACATTGCTTACCAACATGATTTCAACATATAAGTTCATATTTTTTCAAATGTATGTCACCACACCACACCCACCACAATTTTGTGTTGCATTCTAGAACAATATAATGTGGAGATTCCAAAATGTATTATTCCTTCAGAGTTCTTATCTTTTTCTTGTAGCAAACAATTCAAAATGCTTGACTCAATTACAAACCACCCTCTTGAAAGACAGTGATTTCCACTTGGTTCTTCTATCTTTAGAGGGGTTCTTGGCAATCTACCCATTGCTTTTGTTTGTCTGGCTCTAGATTTTTTTCTTTCTGAAATTCAGTTACACTCTGGGAAAATGATTATGTCTTGTCCTCCATCTAAAAACTATGATAAAGTAATTCATTCTAGCTGTTCTCTTCTTCAGTGTTAAACTCTCAATCAGTAGACACCTTTGCTTTTTTGTTTCAACCCCTGGACCCTTATGTGGTTTTATTGTTTTGTTGGTTTAAGGTTTATAGGAGTACTTTGAATATATCAGGAATCAGATATTTGCTTTGTATGGTGCCAAATAGTTGGATAGCAAAGGAAAACAAGTTCAGATTTGGAGATCAGACATAAAACCCATTAAAATCATAAGTTGAATTAAATGAGGTTTGAGAATTTTCAGATGGTGTCTGATATCAAGTAAAGCTTACCTTTCAATTGTGAACCTAACTTGTGCTTTCTGGATCTTTAATCAAAATTCAACTATTCAGTAAATAAAAGCGCATCTTAGGTCCTCATACAATTACATAATAATCCGTTACATATTTAGGTTTATTTGTATTAAAAACATAGTTTTTGTTTTTTAATCTTTTTAGCAATCTCATAGAGTATCCTACAAGACCATTTTTTTTTTTTGGTTTACCTTTCATAAAGATGAGCCTTTCATCACATTTATTGTATCATAAAATAGTATTGATTAAGAGTGGGGAGTGACAGTAGACAGATAATGTGGATCCTATGAATCTTTGATTACACGTTCTGACTTTTTGAATGGAAAAAACACATCTTCACTATTTTTATATTGCTAATAACTATTTCTATAATTTGTATATACCATGCGTTTGATAAATTTTGAAAGAAGTTTCATCAGAAGAAAAGCAATTTTTGTTTATTCAATAATCATTATATGATGGATTTTATATGAGAAAGAGTGTAACATTCATGGTCTAAAACACTAGTTTTGATAGTAGACATCCAAATTAAAAAAAGTACAGTTAGGTAAGCCAAAAAGATTGACTTATTCTGCAAAATGGCAGCAATTTTGACTAACTCACCAAATAGTACAAGTCATATAAGATTGTGTAAATGAAACATTTTGAAATAGTATATTGCTAGCAAATGCTTGTAATGATATTTCCATATTACACAGTATGCTAAGCAATATAATATATGTAAAGTAGTAAAAAATGTTTATTGCAAAAAGGAAGCTGTAATCAAGATTTGAATGAATCTGAGTCTATATTTATTGAACTACTCTGTGTGATATTCATGTCTCTAAAATAGCTGGTTTCTGACTGAAGATTCAACAAATTCTCATATGAAATGATATTTATAATGTTTGAAGCAAAACCCTCTGATGTCATTTTTAAATTAATTTTTGTGTGCTGTAACATTGATTTATTGTTCATTGTGTACTAAAAGTATAGTATGTCTAATTGTTTTAGCATTTCAAAGTCTTTAAAACAAAATAACACTTTATATACTTAAATATTCTGTTTACATATTATTGATATACCTGTTCATCTTTTATTTGCCATTTATGTATTAATAACATTCAACCCATTAGTGAGCATACCAGTAATTTCTCAGACATTGATTAGTCTTTACACACAGAGAATAAAGCAGAATGTAGTGAGTGACATGCAATTTGTACAAAGATGAAGCATGCGCAAAACATTATATTTTGGTTACCAGACACTTTCTCTTTGTTCTTGAGTTAACCTTTGGCCTTCCTTCTTCATTTGTATTTTCACATATAATTAAAGTTAATTTCCTTGTGGGGATTCCTGTTTTAAAATAATACAATTTATCATTCTGATCCTAGGTTAGAAATAAACAATTTAAAGCTAAGAGTTTAGAATTTAGTTTTAAAAATACCTTCTCAACTTCTTTTTAAAGTCTTAGTTGAAAACCTTTAAATAAATAAATAAAGACAGCATTGTTCTAAAAACATTATTAAGTCAACAGTGAACTTGGTGAATGTTGAATTAAGGTGTATTCTCTTCTGGGGATTTTGGTATAGCCAATGAATTATCAACAGGCTATTAACTTGCTTCCTTTTCTAAACTTGGACTTGAGGGAGGAAATTCATTTGGTTTGCAAGCTTTCCACATAGCAACAAGACATAAAACTCAGCCATTGGCTGGTAGGGGTTCTACATTTTTAGTCCCTTCTCTCTGTCCTTTGGAAATGGTCCATGCTGATGATTTCCATTATTCATGTTAGAGAAAAAAATCCTCTAATTTCCATATGAGATTTATATCACCTAAAAGACATCTCATTGTTAAAATAAATTATACATATATGAATTATATATAAAATAAATTACATATATTTATATATATATGAAACTATATACAATGTATCTCAACTTTAGTATACTTGAATTTAAATTAGGAGATGAGACATAAACCAGAATTTCAAACCCTCATGATTAATAGAGCTGTTTCTTGTTTTCTATTAGCTAACAGTGTCAGTCACAGTACTCAAAACATAAATATGTCACATTCATGCTTGCCCTTATGAGATGTTTTTCAAATGTGTTCTCCTTTATTCTGTATTAGGCAAAGGAGGGATTTTCACATTTAGGCATTCTGCAACAAAATATGTACTAAGATATCCCATTAAAAATAAATTCAAAATCTCTTGCATATTTCATTTCTTCCTTTATTTCTTCCATATTGATACATGGTATGATGAGCAAAGAAAAAGCAAGGCTTGTGGTATGTATATTTTTATCTACTGCACTTTTGGGGGACTTAAAATTTTGTTTGGCTTTTGCAGTATATTGAATCACTCACAAATATACGAAAACATGCTTACTGGTAGTAGTTTCTAAATTTAATGATATATTTTTGAAAACCAGGGAAAATATGGAACACCTGCTGCTAGAACAGCCTGTTAACATTTTCACTTATATTCTTAGACAGCTAGAGAGTTACCAAATGCAACAGTGTACAGAAAACTGCAATATATATTAAAATAGCCACAAAACAAATAGAGAATCTAGCCAGGTAGCAAATATTAAAGTGAATTATTTATCTCATATATACTTAAGGTTGTAGCCAAAAATCAACCATGCTTTAGAGCAATATAATGTGCAACTCCAAAGCATAATTAGTGTTAATGTGCACATGATTTTCTTCTAGACTAGTAAAAATCCCAAAGCATTTTCTTTCAAATAGTGCATTCCTTTTTATTGAATAAGAGATTTCCTGAAAAGTATATTAGATAAGTCTCACTTTATTGTAGATGTAAGGTAACTTTAAGGGTTGGAAGAATAGAGGTAAGATGGTTGTCATCCATTTTTTTATGCATTTTTGAAGTTTTAAATCCAACGATATCCACATAAAAATGTGTTATATACAAGTATATTGATTTTAACATATCAGAAAACAGAATTCTAATTATCTAAATTGACACTTTTGCTTTGAATTTCTTTGCCAATGCAAGACAACGGGCACCAAAGATATATTATTAAAAAAAAAAAAAAGTTCAGAGCAGAGCAGACTTAATCATTTATCTTTCAGTCTGGTAGGGAAGACTGACTGTGAAGTGATAATCAACTGATGGTAGATTATCAAAAGCATATATTGAAGAAAAAAAAAATCCTGGGCCTCCCTGCTGGTGCAAGGAGTTAAGTCTCAGCACTATGAAGCTATCACCAGTCACTGCAGCATGAGTTCAATCCCCAGCCAGGGACCTGAATCCACATGGCACAGCGGACCTCTCCTGTCTTGCCTGCTGCTCCCCTCAGCAGTGTGTTTCAGCCAAATTGCCTGCTACCCAATCTGTCTCTGGTGAATTTTCTCACCGCCCCCCCCCACACCCCTTTGGATTACACCCCAGCTGTTATATGCATAAACAAACAACTTTAAAAAAAATCTGATATATTTTTGTCATTCACACACACACACACACAAAGTAGAAAATTATATAAATAGGGAAAAATAGCTCATTATCACTCTTTAGCATGTAGTATTTCAATGTTTTATATTTACTGAATAGATTGGGAAATTTAGCAGTAAGTAGAAGGAAAATCTTTGGATTTTTCAAGAAGATACTATTGAAAAGGATGGTATATCTGTGATTGAAATAGATTAATTATTTTACAAAAATGCATTATCATTGTAATATCCAAACAAATTCTTCAAAACTATCGAGGATTATGCCTTTATTTGAGTATTTTGAATTCAAGTCATAGACGGGAGGACTCATGGAGATGTGCCAATATAAATAAAATAGTCTTGGTACATCTCATACTGAGTGATTTTAGCATGAGTCAGAGAAGACTGCAGTGTTCAGATAATGATGGAATAATTTCTTTGAAACATCGCTTTTGACTTAAACTCAATTGAAAAATAGTTCCACAACTCATTGATTAATAAAACAAAATGAAATGTTTCATTGCTATGCTTCTATTAGTTTTGTTTTTAAGAATATTTTTCATCAAAAATATGTATTCAAAGATAATTATGTTAAGCTTTTGAAAGTTTATATGAGAATATGTGTGTGTGGGTGGGTATAAAAATGTAAATTGCTTCTACCCAGAGTAAATCAATCATTTCTTTATGATAAATTTTACTGGTTTGCTTTTGGTGTGAAAATTAATATGTCATTCTTGATTTGTTGTTATAATATATTAATCTCCTGTGGGTACTAGTCTATCCAGTGCATAAAAGAGTGCTCCATACTATGCCAACGATTGCAAACAAAGCCTTCTCCAGCTATTTCTATTCTAGAAAGAAAAATATAAAAGTAAAGTGTTCATTGAGCTCTTGTTATCTGTGCATGAGAACAGAGTACAGGTTAGAACCTTGACTCAATTTTAAGTTTGTATTTTGTAGTGAGCAATAAGAGAGGAGTAAGACTAGGTGTTTGTAGGTTCCTCAATTTGAACTGGTTACACAACTACATAAATAGATATGTGACTTTTTTTAGAAAATTAAATCTTAATTAAGAAAAAGTTGATCAAAATGTTTGACGTCAGTATGTTTTTTTAAGAGTATATAAACATAATTGTAAGTGATGGTGATCACTGTAGTCAGAAAAATATGTTTAACATAGATTTGCATAATTTTTATGAATTAGCTTAATAATAATATTAGCAACCATAACATGACAGTTTGACGGGTGTTCAGTAATGTGGACATTGTCATATACAATTCTTATAACAACATGATGAAGAATCTGACACACTATAAAATGAGACAGAGAAAGGATATGCATTCAGAAGAAAATAAAACAGTACACTTAAGCATATTTAAAAGATTGTACTTGCAATCTCTGTGCTCTACATCTTTCCAAATTAAATAAAATATCTGAGTTTGTTTCTTCATCTGTAAAAGGGGATCACCTATTTCCCTTGGAGGATAATGTTAGTTTTAGAAAACATATATGTAAGATATTTTGCATAGAACCTTGTACATAATGGTCTATTAAAATAAATTTTAACTGCTATCATTTCAACTTACTTTGTAAGGATATTTCCTTTTAATTAAAGAATGATTATTTTGCTTTGTTGTGATAGCTAAATTACCAATTTATCCATTCAAATTCGATGTACAACTCTCCATACAGCTGGTAGTAGATTGCCTGTTCTTTCTCTGTACAAGCAAAAGCAAGTGGTTCAAATGTTTTCCTGAATGCTTTGCTGCAGGAAAGTCATGTTATACATAATTTAGATTAAAAAAAAAATCATGTGACGATGATAAACAGAAAAACAGATTAACTATTCAGTTTGAGATAGCACATAAATTAGGGTATATCAACTACATTTTTTCATCAAAAACTTTTTTATTGATTTTAGAATGAGGATATGCACATGAAAGTGATCCTGGAAGTAGCAGAAAATAATGGGCCAAATATTTTCTAAAAATCTAACATTTACCAAGCACTTATTTAGCATCACGAATGGTTCTAAGCAATTTTTTATGTTTAGACTCTTTGAATAGTCACAGAAATTCTATTAAGATAGGTGCAATAATTATTACTTCTTAATAGGTGAGCAAATTAAGATGAATATAATTTAAATAATTGGCTCAATATTACATGAAAGATTGAATATAGGTTGTGTATCGACAATGTCCACAATTTTAAGCAAGAAATAATTCAGCATATATATTTACATCCCTTTCTTATGCCCATGCATTTGATAAGGTAATTTCACATGCAAGACTCATTAACAAAATATAATAAACTATAAAGAAAAATATTGAATTTGGTAGTATTCAAAACATAGATAAGAGGCCAGCAGTTCAGTGCATCAGTATCAGTAATTTGGACTATGTATAGCTTCTCTTACTTCTTACTTTTGTGTTTTATAATGATTTCAAGCAATACGTATTTTATTTTTTTAATAAACTTTCTTTTTTTAAAATTAATTTATTTATGTGTACGAGCTGGGGTACAGGCCAGAGGCGTGGGGTGGTGAGAGGGTTCACCAAAGACAGAGTGGGAAGCAGAACAGGCAGATGGCCAGAAATACACTGCTGAGGGGAGCAGCGGGTGAGACAGGAGAGGTCTGCAATGCCATGTGGGGATTTCCCCCGAATAGCATTGAACTTGTGTCGCCATTGCTGACAGCACAGCGCTGAACCACTACGCCACCAGGGAGGCCCCAGCAATATGTATTTTAAAAGTTGTCATAACTTGGCATATCAAATAACCTTAACAACTGTTTACTAGGTATAAAATTGAAAAGGAAGATTGAAGACATTTTTGTGAATTCATTCATCATGATTGTTCGTTTTAAAATTAGCAATCACTTTCAAGATTTTTAATGCATTATTAAAATAGAGTTGAAACAATTTTATAACAATCACTAAATAACCATCAAAGGATTTAAATTAAATGAAAAAATGAATGACTTTTCCTGAACCAAACTTTCCCTTGATAAATATATATCAATAGATTTATTTTAAATTATTTTAAAGATTAAATGCTAAATTAATATTTAAAAAATCTAGCAGTCTTTTAAAAATGTTGTATAATCATAAAAATATTTCATTTTGTCACATATAAAATGCTTTCATATACTTGATCATATACTTGAAAGATCATAGGTGGAATCTGTGAAAAATCTTCCCATTTTACATGAAAATAACCTGAAATTTAAAGACTTTTCTGCTACCATCTCCTAGGTAGAAAACACTAGAAAGCCACACTCTAAGTGCAGGTTTGTCCACTGAAACAAACCACCGTTCATTACCAGTACAGTTTTAACAACCCTGATGATTCTTACTAATCATCTGCAATGGCGCATGTGACAAATTAGCATAATATAGATCTGGGTTACATTTCAGGTAGCCTAATGATTTATAATCTATCATTAGCTAAATGTCTGTGAGAGGTACTGAAAATTCATGTCGATTCTTTAGCATGACTTCACAACTGGGCAATTGCATTAATATTCAGGAACCAGAAACCCAAAAGCTGCTTTCTGCTTTGTGCATCTGTTTTCAATTATGATGCTATCTAGATGCCCAGTTCAAGTCAATCTGCTGAACTTTTTTTCTTTTAAACAATGCTGTAGTTCTGTAGTTACAGCTTTCTTGAGTTACTTCTTTCTGAAATAACTGTATACTTATCATTGAATAAATTTGCAATTTATTAAAAAGTTTTAAATCATGTACATGTAGTCAGACCTGCTTGATGAGAGACAAGTGAACTTGTGTTAGTCCTAGAAAGAATAACCAGTGATTGCAGCAACTAGTACAAGAATAATACTTTTACTTTATGCTCTATTTGGCCAAAAGCAATCAACATTTTTATTATATATTTATTGATGTTCTTGTTTGGCTGTATATTCAGCTACAATATTATGGTATGCCCATTGGTTAACTCAGTGAAATAGAGTACACTATAAGAACATGAGTTATTTAATTTGCTTCTTATCATTAAGCTACATGAAAGGCTCATGTTGCATTTGGTGATAGGAAATATTGGTGAGGATATATAGAGTAGGGCAGAGCACAAGGAGTCCAATATCCAATCATTCTAATCTTAGAGTTGCAACTGTAGTAGGGTGTTAAAACAGTCAGTGAATGTTTCAAATAAGCTATATACTATGCACGGTAATTTGTGTACATTATTCTCATGATAACTCAGAACATATATTATCATACCCAACCATGTAACACTATACTTTAAGAGATAAATAGCTATTTATTAACCTCTACCTCTATCTCTCTGTCACACAGCTCATAAATACCTAAACTAGAATTTGAACTTAGATTTTTCATAGGGATTAATGTAGAAGAATGATATAGCCAAACACAATAATATTATTTTGTTGATGTTCTTCCTCTGAATCATACCTTCCACCAAATCATATGCTAGTATCTTGGCATGCACTTTTTAACAGGTAAGATTAATGATATTTGAATACAACTTAATGTTCCAAGAATTTCAGGATGACACTATCAAGATGGAGTTCTTGCTGAATCAACAAAGCCAAATAAAGTATTGACATGGGCAACTAATTTAAAGTTGAAATTCTCTCTCTTGCAATCTTAATCTTAACCCACATCCATCAGACATCCATTTTATCCTCATTATAATGACCATATTCTTAACACTCAATGAAATGTGACATAAATGATAGGGTTAGTCTTTTGACTTTTACTTACCTAAGTTCTAGCAGATACTCTAAAATATTCACTAAATAAGAGAAAATTGAATGTAAGGTTATGAATTATGGGACTCCCTGGTGGTGTAGGGATTAAGATTCAGTGTTGCCACCTCCAAGGCCCACTGCGATGGCCTGAGTTCAATCCCCAGCCAGCGAGCTAACCCACATGGCACAGCAGACCTCTCCTCCCTCCCCTGCCGCTTCTGCTTGCATTGAATGTCAGTAAATTCACCTTTTAAGCTCCCCACTCTATCTCTAGGGAATCCTCTCACCCCCTGCACCTCTGGCCTGTACCCAAGTTCTTCTACGCAAAAATAAAGTCTTTAAAAAAAGGTTATGAATTATGTTATATGATTTAAATAAGTATAAATCTCTTATATTCTAACATTTAATAAGATGTTATAGGCACTATGATTATTTATAGTATGCTTATAGATCTGTGTGCTCCCCAACACTGGAAAATAATGCTTAAATATTGATGCAAATTTCTATTATACTTGACATTTATATACTGAAAAATGACAACTATTAATTATATATTAGAAAGATATATAAATCAATTACAAATCACTGATAGATACTTTCAAGAATATTACCTCACTTAGAGTTATTTTTTTCATGTTTTACAACTTTTAAAAATTAAAAAAATTTCAGACTAATTCAAAAGTGGTTAAACACTGTTTGTTACCTTTTTTTAATAAATGGTTAGTTAATATAAATAAAGTAGTTTGCTGTTTAAACAATGGTTAGGTATTTTATTTAAGTTCATATTTGCAGTTTTTACTCTTTAGAAAAGTTGCTTTAACTCAAGGAGTTACCATTTCAAGTGCTGGGGAAGGGACCAGCGAATCTAAGTCTACAAAAGACAGCTCCTTCAAGAAGAGAGAGAGGATGCAGAAGTGACTGATCCAGATAAGAATCTGGGAAGAAGATCAGTTGCCATATATGCAGGTAAAAATAATTCAGCTACTTTTTAAATGAATGGCTAAATGTTGCATTGACAACACCGTATTGACTAATGGGGATAGTGGAGCAGGCTACACAATGCAGAATGCTGCTGAAAGAGCAAGCTCCTGGACTTTTATTGATAGAATAATAATACAGAGTCAATTACACAGGATAGGAAAACAAAGAAAAAACCATAGGTGAAACTGAACAAATGAGCATATGTATCTAGGGTTTGGGGAAGAGGGGATGTGAGTCTGACATCAGCTTGTGACTCAGTATTGAGAGGGAAAACATAACCCAAACCCATGCTTGTGGTTCCAGTCTTACTGACAAGGCTATCTTGTTGATCGGTCTCTGGGAAAGCAGGGTCAAACATCAGCCAGTCCCCCCACCCCCATCCCCACCCTGGACGTCCCTGGTCATACCTTATTATGCTCACCCATTGTTCCAGGATCATCAAGCATCCTGCTTTTTTTAGATATGAATGGAGCATTGTAACTAATTGGCTGGTCTGGGCTGACCTTATATTTGAATGCAGAATGGTACATAACCAAGATGGTGGCTGAGCAGGCCATTTAAGTCTAGCAGATACGCAGCTGTGGGCCAAATACAGGTTGTATGACAGCACAGACCCTAAGAAGTATTAAATACTAGGACAGTTCATGCCAACTTTCAGTCTGACTCCATGGACTTTTATGGAGTGCTCATCAGAATATTTGGTGACACAGCTAAAGTATGGAGACCATAAAAATTGCAAAAATTGCATGTAGGTGGCACAGGTCTGCAGGAGAGAAGTGGGCACACCTGTGGGAATGGCAGAATGAGTTTCCTCCAATGGAAAGTGGGAAACCTTGGGACAACAGGAAAAGTCTATTGCTGTCAGGCAAAGTGGGATGACAAAATGCCCCCTCTACCTTTGGGAAGGCTCTGGGGGGGAGTCTTAAGTGTAGATCATTATAAAATAATTTGGGACTTGATAGACTTAATTTTTAAAAGATATATTTATTTATGCATGCAAAAGCTGGGGTGGAGGTCAGAGGTGTGGGAGTAAGGGGCTGAGAGGATTCACCAGAGACAGAGTGGGGAACAGAACAGGTGGATTGACTGAAATACACTGCTGAAGGGAGCAGCGGGTGAGACAAGAGAGGTCTGCTGCGCCATGTGGGTCAGCTCCCCGGCCAGGGATTGAACTCATGCTGCAGTGTCTGATGATAGCTTCATAGTGCTGAGACAACCCCTTGCACCACCAGGCAAGTCTTAGACCTGATTTTGATTGTGAAGTTGTTGAAGTATGTAATGCTTTTGTCAAAATTATAGAACTAAACACTATAAAAGGATCAATCAGAGTATTTTATGTGACTTCAGGTGAAGGGGCTGTTGTCAAGAACAAGTGGCAAAACAGTACCTTTGAGTCTTATTCTATTTCTTGCTGTGGTGATGGTTATGTAGTTATATATAAACAACCATATGGTAAAATTTCATTGGCTGTACACTAATGTTTTACATATGTATATTATTTCACACCTATGTGAAAATTACATTAAATGTTTAATATTTATCATTGAAATGTCAGTAATAAAAGAAAATAATATAATTATTGAAAAGTCATTCATAGAGTGTTAATCAATATTAAGTGTTTCAATTGTAGGAATATTTGTAATAGTTGATTAAATAAGCAGAATAAAAGAAATGCTTTATCAATGCCACTTCTGGGAGAGAGTGCAAACTGTACTTCTACCACTGTCATATTTGCATATAATACACACCATTTTAATAAGAATCAGTAACTCCAAAAAATTAGAATCCATTAGGCTAAGGTTACTGATATGCCTAATTATAAGCGAGAATGTAATCAATTCTTGAATCCCTGCTGTAACCTGCCTTTGTTAACAACTAAACTACAAGTTTCTCCCTGGTAGTACCATATCCTACTTGGGGGAAAAGGAATGGAAACAGTGGGGGGGTTGAGGATAAATAAATGGATTTATCAATATAGTTTCACTAAGATTTGTTGAATGAGATGAATTTGCAATTTTTTGACTATTAATATCCATTGTTGTGAACAGAAGTGAAAAGATGCTAGTGACTCTACTGTATCAGATGAATATTAGCACAAAATAGTAATCTTCATATTTACACTTTGACAATCTCAGCATAACTCAGTATGGTTCAATAGTGTCTATAAAATTCTGATGTCCCATTTTTCTCTCCACTAACAGCTTTTTCTCCAAATTAAAAGAGGACCTCTTACTAATTATGTCAACTAAGCAACTCTCTTTCAAATTCATTGTAATATTGCAACATTTCACTATTTCCCTTCCCTTGGAGGAGTAAAACATATTTTCAATGTTCAATATTCAAAATCAAAAGAGGGTATTGCCTTCATGTTGTTTGTTTTTAATTTACACTTCTCCATCACCTCAGCACATTCATGCTTCTGTAAAACTGTTACTTTTCAGTCCTATGGGAAAGAATGTGATTTCCTCTCGTAAAGTTGTTGGTCTCAAAAAAAAAAAAAAAACCTCTTTCTGTAAAGAATATATCTTCATATAGCAGCAGTTAAGCGCTGCGCTGTGGAGCTGTCGGCAGCGGCGACGCGAGTTCGATGCCCGGCCAGGGAGAATCCCACATGGTGCGGCAGACCTCTCCTGCCTTGCCCGCTGCTCCCCTCAGCAGTGTATTTCTGATCTGCCTGTTCTGCTCCCCGCTCTGTCTCTGGTGAACCCTCTCGCCGCCCCACGCCTCTGGCCTGTACCCCAGCTTGTATGTATAAAAATAAAAAATAAATCTTAAAAAAAAAAAAAAAGAATATATCTTCAGGGATGGCAGCCAAAAGGAATGTGAGTTCCTCACATTGTGCAGAAAACTTCCTTATTCGAACTTGTTGACTTGGGTGTATGCTAAAGGATATGCTGAAATGGGCTTGTCCATTAATTTTTAATAATCCTCCACCCTCTCCGAACATCATATTGCTCTGTATCAATGAGGTCGGCTAAGTATTAATAAATCTCTTTCTACAGAGAACATTTCACACTAACTTGCCCCTCTGTTCTGCACTATTCTGTTTTCTAGAGACAGGTTAGCATTCACAGATCTCACAAAGATGAAATTTTCTATGTTTTCACTTAGCTTTTCCACTCTAAATAATATTTATTCTATGCCAGTACATCCTATTGATTCTATATTTGTCTATTTACTCTGGACTTAATTAGTAATAATACAAAAGAATTCCTTTTTGCAATGTTGCTGTAAGTTGGAATTGTTTCATACCAATAAGTCACTACCTGTTAATAGCACTCATTATTAACTTCTTTTAGCTTTTGTGTCAGTGTTGCCTAATATAATTTTATTTTTATATATATTTTACTTTCCCCAAACATATTTACTTAAGTCACTAATACATGTCAATGGTAACCACTTGATGATGACCTTTATTCAGTGGTAAATTAGACCATGCAAGCCTATCCTAGTCCTACTGACATTATATTATATACAAAAATGACTGATGTGGGCCTCCCTGGTGGCACAACTGATTAAGTCTCAGCACTATGAAGCTATAAGTAGCCACAGCATGAGTTCGATCCCTGACCAGGGAGCTTCCCACATGGCATAGGAGACTTCTGTCTCCCCGCTGCTCCCCTCAGCAGTGGATTTCAGTCAATCTGTCTGTTCTACTCTCCACTCTGTCTCTGGTGAATCCCCTTACCCATCCCCCCCACTTCTGGCCTGCACCCCATCTCTTGTATGCCTAAATAAATAAATATTTTTTAAAAATGGAGGAAAGTACAGTGATATCACACTGACCTTCTCCGTGGCATTTTCCTGAAGACAATTAAGGGTTCACAGGTAGTCACTGACGCAGGGTAGAACTGCCGAGGCTCTGAGCAACCAAGGGCCTATATCAGTCTTGTGAGAATGCAAGCCCCAAACTGGAACTCAGGCACGAAGATCCTGGAGTGAACAGAACACTAGCACGTGAATTTATTTCATAAGATTTTGTCCTTGGAATGTTGGCTAAAGCCTAAAATTTCCAGAGATAGTCACAAAGAAATCAGTCAGGAAGAAGATGCTGATTGCTAAAGAGGTAAGCAAATATTTTTAGTGGTTTCATGGTACTGGCCATTACAAAATTGAAATGCAGGTCTGGTGAAACTCAGCGACCCTAGTTAATATCCAGGCTGTGAGCAGAAACTTCTGAAGGATTGTATTATTTTAGTATGTGTGATTTTATTTTACTAAAATAAATGTATTATTTTAGGAAGTACACTGACACACACAGATTTGCCACAACTCTAATTCAGAAGAAGCCTTGTAAAACTAGAGTGTCATTCAGAAGCACCACACTTTTTCATGTACTATGTCTATCAAGCACTGCATAGCATGCCAGGAGATCAAATCTAATCAGCAAAATTCAAGGGAAGAAATACACAATACAATGGGCAGACAGATAACATAGGTATTGGGTTTTTAGGAAACCAAATTTAATGAGTATGATTAATGTGAATAATAAGGTTTATTTGTATGACTGGAAATTGTATTTGGAATGAGTAAGGATGTGAGAATTCACAAGTACTGATTGTCACAAAGTATGAAACGCTATTCAATGACTTTTATTGTATTACAATTTTATCTTCACTGCAACCATCTAACAGTAAGCATTTAATATACAACATATTCTGTTCAACCTAAAACAAGGACAGTCATTATTTTAAGGAGATTTTTAAAGTAAGAACTTGATAGGGCACCTAAGTTCTCTTCTAATATGAAAGAATAGATAAATCTAACAACTGCCAAATGAATTAGAGAGGCATCATGGAACAAAATATCCTCTTGAGCATCGACCAATGGTACCACAATGGGTTAAGCAAACTTAACCTAGTTCTACCTGCTGGAGAATCAAAATTTGTGTAAAAGAGATTAACTTAATTTCATCAAGTTTGTCCCTGCCTAAGGCTAAAAAGAGTGAGGTGTTCTGAGCTCTCTCTTTATATCCTGGAGATGACTTTATAAAATGAAGTGTTGAAATTCATTTGGCAGCCATTTTGTGTTAATGACACAAATTCAATCCTCATTCAATTCCGCCCAGACTCCTCTGAATCCTTTTCTCAACTAGGTCTCAGTGTTGGCCTGTAAAGACACATACGAACATGAACTTGGATTTGACCAGCTTGAGGCTGCATCGCAAGGATGATCCTCGTCCTCCACACCAAGTTCCTGCCTGAGAAAACTCAACACTGTCTAAACAATATATCAATAGCTTGTTTCAGTGAACGCCTGAAGATGGGACTTTGTCTCCCCGTCTCTGTAAGTGGTAGGAAACTAACTTTGATATGTTCCAATGGGCAAACCCAGATAAGTATCACATGGAATAAACTCTCTATTCCCACTTTTTGTGTTCATTTTCCTAATTCCACTTAGCCCCTGCTTGATTCCCATCCCCTTATTTCTTCATTCTCCTTTAAAATGCCCAGTCACATCCACACAAATCAAAGTTGACTTCAGTTCATGCTAGACTCTCCCTTGCAATACTGTATTAATGATGAATATCTGTCCTTCCCAGTTTGACTAGTGTTTGGCTTTGTTTATTTTTGGTGGTAATTAAAACAAAGTCTTCATTCAGATTTTCCGGTGGTCATATAATACCATGTGGATATAGGAAGGAAAAAAAAAATTAAGGTTTCTAGCTAATTAAACTTCAAATATTTCACTCTTAAATTAGAAAAGGATGTATCTGGAAATAGAAAAGAAATAAAAACACATTACTCTTTGGGTCTCCCACATCCTTTTTGTGCTACCTCCAGAAACAATTCATAATCTTATTTCCCGTGAGTCAGTCCAGGATTCTGCTGATAATTTTCCTTTTTTTTCTTGAACAAGCCAGAAGCTTACTCATTACATGGAACAATGAGCCTCAATTATTATATAAAATTTATAAAATGTTATAAATCAGATTTTTAAATAAAAATCAAAATTTATACATAATATATATCGTATACATTTCAAATTATTACATATACATATTCATAACATGTTAAAGATTTGAAGTTTCTAAAATAGTACCTTTACAAATACAACAAAATTTATTTAAGTTTAGTTTACAGTAATATGTGCTAGTATTTTAAAAATTATCTCTAGAATAGAGATCATGTAATTTGATATGATATTTCCCATTATGATATGTATGTTTAATGTTTTAAAATGCTTAAGTCATTGTTTTTGTTATTCCTATCTTTTAGGAATATCAGGTCCCCAAAGAAAGACTTCATTAAGATTTTCTCTACTGCCATAAAATATTTAGAACCTAGGCAATTTCATTTGAGTCCATTTAGACTATTGTAAAAGTAGAACTATTATTACGGTGTTTGAGATAACAAGTTGAGAACTACTGTTACATGCTGCTTTAAAAACTGCAAGAACATTGGTATCCATAACAATAAGAAAGTAACACCCATAATATCAACAAGGGATAGTGATTCTTAATCAAAGAAATCTGTTCATTGTTCATAAGGGGGAAATGTAATGGGTAAATTTAATCCAGGTAATACAATGGATTCCCAACATAAGTACTTGATTTAAGCTAGTGCCAATAAAAGTTGAAAACTAAAGTCATTTTCCTGTATTCTCTTACCATCTGCTATGAAATTGCATCAGTCTTTTTTCAGGAAAAAAGCCAGCACAGATAAATCTAAGTTCACTGGGAAAAGAGTTTGTGTTTACGATAGTGCCCAGCATGCTTCTATTGCTTAATAAATGTCAAATCTGATGGATAATATTCATTTAGATGTTACATCCTTGCTTTTATATTTCTCATTGCAAAGCTTTGTGTTATAGACATAGCTGTTAAATGTTCTTATTCTAATTTAATTTCACAATACCTCATTATGGTTGCTCACCCTTTTCAGCTAAAATGTCTTAGGACGAGGGTTCCATTACTCATTTCTTTCTTCATGCATACATGTGTTCACCAGTTATTGGGATCTCTGAGGAGCCAGATACGAACATGTATGAGATACAATACCATCTTCAGTAATATTCCAATTTGGTAGAAGAAAAAGATACAAAAGTAATTAAACTGAAACCAACATGGTAAACATTACTTGGGACACATGCTTTTCACGTGTAACTATTTTAGATCTATTTGTCTTTAATGATGATTTTCTCTTCATAATTTTAGAATACATTGTCTCATGCATTTTTTTTTTACCTTGCTTTTTATGGTTCTTTGTAAGTCATATCAAAATTCTGTTTGAAAATACGTTTGGGTGTACTGAATGAAATTAGATTAGTAAGGATTTATATAAATATAGTCATTTATCACATATAATATTGGTTAATACTGTGCTATGATTACAAAAAGAGGTTTCATTTGATACATAGTAACTGAAGAAAACTGCAAAAAGCAAAGATTTTTGAGTTATATGCAAGGTCACTCTTACTTAAAAGGATCCATAGATTTTTGTTGCATGCAGAAAAAATAAAAAATGGAAAGAAAAGAGCATTAACATTGGCCAGGAGTTCCCATAAGGTCTCACTTCTGCATTATGTCTCTGCCTTGCACTCTGAATTCCAACCATGGTTTTGGTACTTGAAATACCGTGCTCTTTCTCATGTTGGGGACAAGTGATGGGCTTTGAGTGCAGCATATTACTGTCACAGCTAACACTTAATGCCTGACTGTGCCCCTGTTTTCTGACCTGTGAAACAGAAAAAATTACAGAACCCCCCTTAAAAGGTTGTAGAAAGAAGCTTATTAATACAAGTAAAGCACTTAAAACTTCTTCACAGCACAAGTTCAACAAATCTTGGAGACTAGTGTTATGCATCTATTATTTTCATTTGCAATGTCAATGTCTCCTAAAAATATTCTCTGGATATGCCCAAATACATCATTTTATCACTGTCTTACAAGTCGATACACTTATAATTGCTTGTTTTGTGTGACTCCATTAACCTTAGATTATTAGATAAACAAAGACAGGAATGGTGGGTTTGTCATTTATTCAAAACTATACCCTCTAAATGGTACTATGCACTTAGAAAGTAATCCTTGACTATGCCAAGAGATATAAATGAATAAAAGAAAATGTTTTTCACTATTAATTTATTAAAGAGATAATTCCATCGGTATTTTCATCCAAGTAAGACATGGATAATTGGATTGAAACTCAGTTTTATAGGCAAGTTTTCCAATATTATTTAATAAATAATTCCAACTTCTAAGTTTTTTGAGGAAAAAAAAAACTGAAGTGTTTCCTTACTGCTATTCTTAATTGTAATTTTTTTTTTACAAAATATTTAGCTTGTAGTGGATTAGTTACATATTGTTAAAATCAAACAGAAAATACTTGAGGAAGAAATTCTCACTAGAAATAGAATTAATATATGAACTATAAAGCTACTAGAAAAATACTGAGGGAAATAGTCAAGATTTTGTTACATTTTACAGTTTATACCAAATTATTTTCTCTATAAAGTATTTTAGATTACCAAGAAAATGCCAAAAAGTATAAAATAATATATTAAAGCAAAAGATCTGAACTACACCTGGAATGTGGTATTAGAAGAAAAGTTGTTTTTTTTTTGTTTTTAATCTAAGCTTTTCCATTCAACTAGATTAAAATATGCTTCTAAGTATGATGGTAGTGATGCAAAATAAAATTTTAGGAAAATATAGTTGCCTGTGTAAAGTGAAACAAGATGGCAAAAATATACAATTTATGAAGTCCTATAGTGTAAAAGTTAGCACAATGGCACACTTACAGAGCTTGGAAATACCTCAATATTTGTAAAATTTCTTAGCTTTTTTAAAATAAGAGCTAAGAAAGACTAGACTTAAACTGTGGTAGGATTTAGCTAACAGGTTAATGATAAAGATGCACCAGAAAATAGAACTGATGCCTTATGTCTCAACAATATGTCATCAATAATAATTGCAAGTGGTTTCTGCTCTTATATGGTACACATCAACTACACCAGCACCTACTACAATCTCTGAAAAAAAAAAAGAAAAACTCCTCACTCCCCAATTGTGTCAACCTCCTCTCTCTTGTAATTATCAAAAAATGATAATCTGATTTTATAATCAATAAAGTTTTCCCTGGATTATTGGGATTTGTTAAATTGCTCCCCAAGAAAATGTTGGTTATATTAAGTTTACCTCTGTTTCACCCAAACTATTTGGAATGAATAAAATACAGAGTCTAAGTTGTTTTTATTTATTTGTCATAATTACATGCTTTAAAATAAACAGATGCTAATATGCCAGCATGAAATGTTTGAGTGAAAATTGCAAAGTTAGAAGAAAAACCGGCAATCAGATGATCAAATGTAGTTCCTAGTCTTGATGATCCAGGAGAAACAAAGTGAAAACATAATAAATGCAGGTGTTTTTATTTCTATGATTATACATTGAGAAAATGTTGAAACCAGATGGTTGTTTTCAAAATGACTAGAGAGCTTGGGTAATTTTTAAAATAATGTGAAAGCTCCTTTTAGATTAAATAAAATCTGATATCAAGCTTTTCAAAACTAAATGTTAAAAATACAGCATGTGGCCATAGAGGAAATCATAGTGTGGAAAATCTACATTTATATGTTTCTCAATATTTTGCCCACACATTAAAATGAGTAGGAAGGAGAAAGAAAAAAAGAAGAAATATAAAGTTACTAATACATATTGAAGATAACTTTAATATTAAATAACTATAAATGTGCTATCTTCTTCAGTGCAGAGGATGACTAGGTTAAATGTATTTATTTTACAGCTAAGTAAAATCTGTCTTAGCTATTATCCCACACACCCACTTTAATCCTTCTTGAGCATCTACTGATAACTCATCTACTGACATATCTCTGTGCTCTTAAGTTGTCACCAAGCTGTCCTATGTTGTAATATGTTTTAATTTCTTCTATAGTTCTATTTCCCTATTATCCTTTGTCTTTATATTATAGCATTAATCAGATAAAATTATGCCCAGATAAAGTATTTGAAAGTAATATACACTTCTAACAAAATTACCCTTCCAATGGAACAAAATGTCTTTTTTTATATAATGAACTGCAAAAACCTCCATGGCATGGATAATGCAGAACTAATATCAATTAGACAAATATTTACTGAACTCTTGGGAAATAAAAGATGAAGAGATATAGTTTCAGTGTTTATGGAGAATAAATATTCTCTGGGCCATTAATAGTGGATAGAATATCCCCAGAAATATAATTCAAGACAGAAGAAACATGGTAAATGGAAATCTGAGACAAGAAACTACAGGATGTCTAGGAGAAACATAATTAGTTTAATACTCACAGAACATGGTTCATCTGAGGAAGGTTGTGTCAGATGATATTTGTGACAAAGAAGATATTTTATAAAATGGCCAAAGCTGGAATTTATGTCTATTTAGCAGTTATTTATTGAACTCTGAGGAATCCAAAGACATATAAATGGTGGTAGCTCTAGTGTTTGTGGAAGAATGACAAGATGGCATTAACTGCTCAATCAGCATTACACCTGCTTTCTTTTCCTTTTGGTCATACAGGAAGACTACATTAATTAAATGTAAAGCAGGTGATTTCTGGGTGCCAATCAATGATTTGTAAGAAGCAGTGCTCAATAATTCCAAACGTACCTATAAAGTAACTTTCCACGTGGAATATTTAATGGATTTTACCTGGTTTAGTGAGGTGGATTTTACCATGAAATAAAGATGATAGAATCTTATTTATGGACAAAAAAGCAAATGAATGTAGTTTGCTGTCACTGAGGTTTTGATTGTGTGTCAGTTGCATTAATTAGCCATGGCATTCATTGGCATTTGAAAAACTGGGTGTTTTATTCAAAGTGAGAAGTTAATCTTATCATATAGACTTAGATAAATGTTAGATTTAGAAATGGTAGTAAGGATAAAAGATGTAGAGTCAAAGATGAAGAATAAATATCTGACTAAATGAATTTTCAGGGAATCCAGGGAATTCAGTATTAAGATCAAGGAATGCAGAGGCTTCTTGCTATGTAGTAAGAAGTTGGTAACACAGTGGCAGTTGCCATTTGACTTTTAAAGGATGATCAAGGATGGGGAACATAGCCTATTAATCAATTTCTCACAAACTGGGCATATTATTTAAAGAATTGATTTATAAATAAAAGCTATATTTCATTATCCCACAAGATAGGCAGAGCATTTAAAGAATTATAAGAATGATAATATTTACCTTTCATGTTTATAAAGACCTCAAAGTTCTAAAGCCTCTTTTATATAATATTTCATTTGACTATTCCTAAATATCTAGTGAATATCTAAGATTCTATGCAAAGATCATATCTAAAATGTAGTGACTTAAAGCAAATCAATAATTTTTCTTGCCCACAAATTTGAAATTAGGCTCTGAAGACTTCATGAGACATGTTAAGATTCCTTGAGTGGCATTAAAGGCATTAATGGCTGGAATCATGGGAGTTTCACTCAAAGTTGTTGGATGATGGCTGAGATATTGGCTGGTGGGGCTGTCAGCTGGAGCATCTACCCAAGTTCTTCCAGGTAGATGTTTGGCTTCCCCACACATTGATGGGGGAAGCAAGATCCCAACAGAGAGATACATATGGAACCTTTGTTTCCTTTGATGATCTGACCTCAGAAGTGAGGTCTCCTCCATTTTTACTCTGTCCAGTTAGTCTCAAAAGCGTCCCTATATTGTAGAACAGAGGATAAAAGTTCACACTTGAGAGCATGGCAAGACTTTCTTAATGCATGTGGGATGGGGAATATTACATTTTAGGAAATATGATCTGCCAAGTAATATATAAACCAAGTAATGCATAAACTGAGGTTTATATTATGTAAGTGATTTACTGAAGACCTTACAAAATAGAGCCGAAGCTTTAAGAAAGTCTCTTAACTCTAAGAAAAGTAGTGTTTCCTTTGTATAAAGATTCCTGAATGCAAACAGTTACATCTCCATAACTATCTAAAGACAAGTATGTTCCTGGTACATCAGTCAATTATAACATAAGTTCAAACCTGTTATTAATTACAAATCAATAAAACAAAATAAAGTGAGGAATTAAACAATTTTAAATGCAGTGGCAATGAGCACAATTATTTTACTGTGATTTCATGCATCATCTTATAGAAACTACATCATATAGTTGTCTACACAATGGAATTTGCAGTGGAATAAGACTATTGCAATTCCTATGAATGCTTAAATTTTATATTTCCAAATCTAAGCTTTTTTCAAAAGCAGTGTGGTATGCATAATTGCATTGAAGCCATTCTCAAAGTGGCAACAAGTTTATTAAAAAATATTCCTCTCCTCGTGGATGTTATAGTCTGGTAAGAAAAAAAAAATGCACTTTAAAAGTGTTTTAAAAGATTTAGCCCACGTAAGTGAAGAATAGCGCTCAATGTTTTTTTATAAGCTTTATTTATTTCTGCATATTAGAACTGGGGTATAGGACAGAGGTGCAGGGCGGGGGGTGGAGGTGAGAGTATTCCCCAGAGACATATTGGGGAGCAGAACAGGCTGATCTACTGAAATATACTGCGGAGGGAAACAGTGGGCTAGACAGGAGAGGTCTGCTGCACCATGTGGGTTAGCTCCCCAGCCAGGGATTGAACTCATGCAGTAGTGGCTGGCTATAGCTTGATAACATTGAGACTTTAACCCCTGCAATACCAGGGAGGCCCCCCATGAGTTTGCTTTTTTTAAAAGATTTATTTATTTATGTATACAAGCTGGGGTACAGGCCAGAGGTGTGGGGCGGCAAGAGGGTTCACCAGAGACAGAGTGGGGAGCAGAGCAGGCAGATTGATGGAAATACACTGTTGAGGGCAGCAGCAGGAGAGGCAGGAGAGGTCTGCTGCACTATGTGGGAATGTCCCCTGCCAGGCATTGAACTAGCGTCCCTGCTGCCGACAGCTCCACAGCGCAGTGCTTAACCCTGTGCTACCAGGGAGGCCTGATTTTTGACCGATACCAGCTTCAACACTAGAGTAAAGTAGCCCAGTTATCCAGGTGTGACGTGAACACAGGACAGCAGGTGTGTGAAGTCTCGGCATCATAAAGGATGCGCATCTTGCCAGTAGGAGGAACTATGCAAGAATATAGTGAGTTAGGGGTGGACTTGAAAATATGCTGGCAGACTCAGCTTTCCTTTCTGCAAGGTCTAAAGCTTTGAAATTGTACTAAAGAAAACTGCAGAAAAATGATTTATGTGTTCCAGGGTGTGAAAAATAGGTAAAAATGTGTCTTGAATAATTTACAATAGGTAAAAGCTGTCTTGAATAATTTAAACTAGAAAAATACTTCCAAAGATAGCTATTTTGGGAACTTGAGGTAGTAGAACACCACTCTCGTCCCCCTTGGTAGTAAGAATGGGGAGAAAAGAGTAGTCTCCAAGCAGCTGTCAGCATTATCTGAGGACCTGGTAATATAAATCTCTCCCATAGGATGTCTATATCCCTGCCTCTGCTATCATAGGCTGCAGTAACACAGAATGGCTTCCAAGAAACTTGTCCTAAACTACAAAACATTTGCTTGCTGATCCTGGGAATTTCAATCACTACAATCACTGAGATATCCTGGCACTCAAGATCTATTGAAAATAGTTTCTTTTATGTCTGTGATAGATTATTTTACTCAAGGAAACTAGTCTTCTGTAGAAATACTCAACACAACATCCTGAGAGCTATTATAAATTCACTGCATTCATTTATTCCCCTGCTGCTTATTAAATCATTTTTAATAATCAGTGCCTGGCTAATGAAAGTATCTGAAAAAAATGTCCAATGCATACTCGTAAGTTTGAATAAAACACATAAAATCAAAAGGATGTTGTGTTGTTTTTCACATTTTGAAAGAAGTGAAAACTGCTTTAAGGGGAAAGATCGATCTAGTTGAACATTAGGTTTTGGAAGAAAAAAATTCTATGCTCCAATTCTCTGCTAAAGTATAATTTATAAATATTTATACATAATTTATGTATATACAGAAACAGGAAATATTTGAACATGGTAGAAGACACAATTTAATGTTAATACATCTGTCTATGTATCTGTCTTTGTATCATATACCTATGTGTCTCTGTATACATGTATGTGTGTAGCTATCATCTATTATTATATTTACCTATCATCTATCTATCTAGGATGTCATATTAGGAGCTAATGAACATTAATACAACATCTATTATTTGTCAAGCACTATGATATAGTCTCTCACATAAATCCTTACAAAAATTATGTGAGTTAAGAAAAACTTGTTGAAATCACAGCTAATAGTTCGTAATGTAGCTGTGTGATGTTGGGCAAGTCATATGAAAACAAAGGATAAAGGATAATCCCCTTTAAATCACAGGGGATTAGGAACCTCCCTGGTTGCGCAGAGGTTAAAGTCTCAGCAATATCAAGCTATCCACAGCCACTGCAGCACGAGTTCAATCCCCAGCCGGGGAGCTGACCCACATGGCGCAGCAGACCTCTTCTGTCTTGCCTGCTGCTCCCCTCTGCAGTGCATTTCAGTCGATCTGCTTGTTCTGCTCACTGCTCTGTCTCTGGTGAATCTTACCCTCCTGTCCTGAACCTCTGGCCTACAGCCCAGTTCTTGTGTGCAAAAAAATAAATCTTAAAAAAAAACCAAAAAATAAAAACACATGAGAGTGGTGTTCTTCACTTATGCATTTTAAAACACATTTTTAAAAAGGCATTGTTTTCTCTTACCAGACTATAACATCCATGAGGAGAGGGATATTTTTAATTAACTTATTGGTATGTTGCCAATACCCAGCATTTTGCTTTGAAAGTAGCCGATGATTAAAATTTCATTGTTTAAGTGAATGAAGGATTAATGATAATGATTGATGGAGTATTTTTTCCTAGTTCTATTCTTGTACATATTCTGTGCTTTCCAGTTCGTAATATTTGCAGCAGGGGCTGTTTCCATAGGCACACAGGGTGTTGTGAGAGCTCATTGGATCCACCCTGCTTGGATTTATATTATGACTCTTGTTGAAGAAAATATTTGTTTGCTTAGTGCTACCCTTTTCTCACCTGTAAAACAGAGGTTTTAAGTATAAAGGAAAGTTAACCAACCTTCCATAAAGGCTTTTAAGTAGAGAGTGCTCAATGAATGTTTGCTGTTACAGGATTGTTTCAAGGAGAGGAGAGTAGCGTTTGTCAATTGATAAAGCAGATTCTTTCAGGAATACAAAATAAATAAATAAATAAACTTTTCCAGGAGCAACAATGTTGTAGAAATGGCAAAATTCTCTAGATAAAGTAATAGAGACCTGCTACATACAGAAGAAATCAGTACAGTTTATGTCATAATTTGAATTTTATATCTGACAGCAAAAGATTAAGTAACTGCCTTTAAAAAATAATAGTTAGCATATTGGGTTGTTGCCTCCCTTAAAGCTAAAATAATAGATTTAGAAGAAATAAATTTGAAATAAACACTGACACATAGTGAACTTTCGATGTTTTTCAGTGAAATGAAAAAAAAATTATATTTGGCCAAGAAGTTCACAAGTTTAAAAAACCTTTAGTACTAGCACTTTTTTCAGGAAAGAAATGTGAATATTCACTTGAAAGCAAATGGTGTGGAATCCAAGGCATGTGCTCATATGGAAAGGTAAAAGAAAAGTAGGGTTGGGGTACCTCACCCTTAGTAAAGAGGAAAGGTGATGAGACATAAAGTGGAAAAATGATCAAACAAAACTTACCTGCTTCTCACCTTTCCCGTCTTCTCATTGCCATATGTTTTTCAGAAGTTCTTGATAAGTGATTTGATATTTCTATGATTCACACAGACCTATTGAGGCAACTCATCTCTATCATTTTTCTGGAGTCAGTTCTGGATCTTAGGACTTTTGGAAATCCTTCTACCCCTGAGTTTTCTTTATTCCTCCTTCAAAGTAGAGTGCCTTCCAACAGTATGACATTTTTCTTTGAACAAATCTCTTAGTCCTCAACCTCAGCTTAAAAATGCATTTCATAATGGAATGTTTCTTTAAACATTATTATAGAGATTATATGTAATAAGTGAAAGTATCTAATATGACATTACTTAGAATCTAATAAATGTTACATATCATTATAACTGCTATCAATATTGTGTTTATCAAAAGTTCAAATATAACATGACCATGAATTTGAGATAAGTTTGAATAAATAAATAGCTTTTTGTATGGTTTAAATGTTTCCAGGTTAGTATAGTATAAACGATGTGTCAAGTGGGGGTGGGTGAATGATTCAGAAGATGAGAAATGCATTTAAGGGTCAAGAAGCATGCTGGGGGCCTCCCTGGTGGTGCAGCGGTTAAGCGCTGCGCTGTGGAGCTGCCAGCAGCGGCGACGCGTGTTCGACACCTGGCCGGGGAGATTCCCACATGGCACAGCAGACCTCTCCTGCCTCACCCGCTGCTCCCCTCAGCAGTGTATTTCTGTCAATCTGCCTGTTCTGCTCCCCACTTTGTCTCTGGTGAACCCTCTCATAGTCCCATGCCTCTGGCCTATACCCAGCTTGTATGCATAAATAAATAAATCTTTTAAAAAAAGAAGTCAAGAAGCATGCTGAGAAGGAAAGCATGTGAATGTAGGCACTAAAATTATCATTTCCCTGTTTTGTAACTGCCTGGTTTTAACAGCCACAGAGACTCTAGAATCCTTCATGAGCTGTCACTCTATCAAAATGTTGAATAGAAGTAGTTAGTTCAAGGCAAAGAAAATGAAGACAAATTTCTCTAAACCATCAGAATTCCGTATTCTTATCCTAACTTTTCAAAAGCTTTAGTATGATGTCTGTCAAGTTCTAGTTTATATATATATACATATATATATATATATACACACACACATAAGGTAACTGTATGAGCAATAGAGACACTGAATTTCACAATATTTTGAAAAGTATATTGAATGAGTGAATAAAAAAACATATTTGGGAGGCAAAGTATTGGTAATACAGAACAATTACAATAAAATGCATTATTAATTTCAAAGTAGTTTCTAAAGGGGAAAAAGAATTCTCGTAGAGATATAGGAAGCAACTTTGAAAGGCTTGGGTCTAAAGACAAAGAAAAATAAGTGAAAATCAAGGAAAAAAAATCCTTAACACAATGTCACATAATGAGTAATATTGACTGGATAATATACAACCAATTAAGGAGATATAAGAAAAGAAACATTCATTGACCTGTTACAGACAATAATCATAAAGTCATCCTATTTCTGATTTAGTGTAGCTATCTGAAAGAATAATTGCTAATCTATAAGGCTGTGGTTGGGATTTACCATCTGTCAGTCAACATATTGACATGACATTCTTAAGCAAACTTAATATAAACTTGAGGCGGGAAAGGGTATTGAATTTTCTGACAAATAAGTGATGATTTACATTGTTTAGACTCTCCAATTCAGTATAAAATAATTGTGCTAAGAGAATGAAATAAGGAAGACATGAAGAAATTAAGTATTCATTATACTGCATAGAACATTCTCATAACTTTTTTAAATTTTAGTTACATTTCTTTTTTCTTCCCTATCTACTGCATATCCCCCACAACTTTGAATATCCATATCCTGACTTAATTCTTCAATCCTTTAGAAGTATGTGTACTTTCACATCTAATATTAATGCCTAACCCTGCTGGTTATAATGGGAACTATGAGTCATAACATGCTTAAAGGATTTCTAGAATTTATTCTTCAGTCTTTTTCTCTAAAAGCTCTTATAGAATTTTATCTGGTAAAGTTTTATATGTGAAATTGGTATATCTTATGTTGTTGAGGGCTCAATTATTATCTTTTATCAGCTCTGATATGACACACAAGACTTGTTAACTTGTTCATATATTGTTTTTTTACTCAAAATCTTTAGTACATTATTGAAAATTTTGTTAAGTATTGTTAGGGAAAAGAAGTATAAAGTACTAAGAAATCAGGCTAAAAGTTAGCAGTTTTTCAGGGTTCTGTGGAGCCAAACTCATATGAAGATTATCTCAGGAAAAAAATATATTGTTTTAATTACATTTTATCATTGATTAGCCATAAAAACGTGACAGCAATGGTTACATCATAGTGTCTTGTAGGACAGGAGTTGTATAGGACCAGTGACTAGTTTTGCATCTTGCCTGATAATTTTATTCTAGTATTAATTCACAAATTGCCCACAAATGCATAGATCTTCTAATCTGAATCAGTCTTAATATTTTACTCTTTCATTTGTTAAGAAAAGAATTGAATGAAATATTTTACATATATTCTATCTATTTGTATGAAACTCACCAGTCTTTAACTTTTTGAAAGTTACATTTACCAACACTATGGACCTAGTGTAGACTATGTACAAGTTTTCAAAATTCTTATGTACTTCTCCCCAGTGGTGTAATTAGCAATAAAAAATATTCTAAATTTGAGAAAAATGCATTTATTTGTACAAGATAAAAAAAAACAAAGATGATAGAAACTTCATTAAGGAAAATACAACTTTGATGAAATAAATTGTAAGGAGTGCAAAAAGCTACTTATAAAGTTACTGAAATGCTAGTAATAAATAGTATAAAACAAAACCTAATAAGCTATGGAATAGGAAAATTGGTTACCTATCTGTATGTGTAGCAAATTATTTAATTTAGTTAATATAAAAGAATGACAAATTATTTTTGCTCAAAGGAATTCAATATGCAGTTTTAAGAGTGCAAAAAAATTAATTACCATGTAGAGATCTTATTTTAATTTTACTTTTATTAAATTAATAACAAAGTCAAAATAAGTTGGAATGTCATTTCAACTAAAATAAGAAAAGGCAAAAGAAAACCTGAATTCCGCAAATCTTCATTAAGTCAGTTGATGTCATTACGGTAATTACGATCTAACGTAAGATTTTTCAATCAGGAAGATTGGAGAGTAAATTTGGGCTTCTAGTCAAAATTCTCATCTATTGGTAGTAATCAGCATCTGGATCTTCTGGCTAAATTTCATCACCCTCAGCATCCACTCCTACACTAGTCTGTTATAAATGAGATCATCCAAACATTGTCTGTTTTATACTTTGAGGCACACTTACTGTGAATTGGGTAGACAATTTCACTTAGACAAATGTTTCTTGTGGTAGCAGAAGGAAATTAAGGATAAAGGTGTAGTGCTGTCCTTGTTGTATATGATACATGTTGCTTGGACAAATGAATCTTTTTTTATTTTGTGATCATCAAACAATGAAGATGTAGTAAATAATAACAAACCACCGTTTATTGAAGATGCATTATGCACCAAGTGTTTTTTAGATATGGGCTATATGGTTTCATATTACAGTACTCTTAATAGCATGGAAAATATTATTGTCTTAATTTGTAAATTATGTTTTGACAGGTTAATCAACTTCTCATTTTGCAAAACTATTTGACCATTATCTAATAAAATTAAATGGATACATATAAATTGACCCAGAAGTTCTAAGTTCTATTATTAAGTATAAGTCAAGCATGAGTGTACAAATATACAAATAAATATATATATGTACATGTACACATCTATATCTAATGTGTGTATACACACACACATATATATATAGATTGATCCAGAAGTTCTAAGTTCTATTATTAAGTATATATCAAGCACAAGTGTACAAATATACAAATAAATATGTACATGTATATGTACATATCTTTATCAAATGTGTATATGTATGTGTGTGTGTGTGTGTGTGTGACTATAGTCGTATGAAGAGTATTAGCATTAGCCACCAAATGGAACCAAACCAAATGTTCACTATTGGTAGACTAGAAAAATATTATTTGTATTCATGCAATGGAATAATATATGGCAATGAGAGTAAATAATTGCAAGTATGACAGCAATATGAGTGACTCTCACTAGTGCTGATACTGGAAAAACATGTGTGCTATGAGTTTATTCATATAAAATATACCACAGGCAAACCTAATCTATTTTATTAGATGCTAACTTGGTGTTACCAACGGGTGATAGAGTGACTCCATAAGGTTGTGGCAGGTTGGGTGGGTGTGTTGGGGAGGGACTTCTGCAATTCTCATGTGTTGGATTATAGTATGTTAATAATTATATTATGTCATTATATTTCATTCCCTCTTTGTATATTTACAAGTTTAGATTAAACAAAAAAGGAACTATCAGATATGTGGCTATTGACTTCTTGGTGGTAGTTACATCAAAGGGACAGCATCTCATAAAACCTCTTTTACAAAATTCCTAATAACAAACTCACTTTAGTAGCAGCTGAAGGTGTCCAAAGATTTTTTATTTTTTATTTTTTTATTTCTGGGCAAAATCCAAGCAATAAATTCTCACCAGTGTCTGAGCAAGTTTGACGAGTAAGTCTTTCTATGGTCCTCTGAATCTTTATCCCAGACTTTCATTTTTCATATCCTCCAACTTGCCTGTAAAGAATAATCTAACAATGTTTTTTATTCACATACTTCCCATATTGAGTCTATTTCCTTGAGTGAAACATGAATGGTTTATTAGTTACTTTCTATTTCTTGACCTGGGTGTTTGTTGCATAGTATCCACTTGGGAAAAATTCATACAACTTATCTTTATAGTTTTTTTTTTCAATTACATTTTAAACTTAAGATAAATGTTTGATTTTTAACTCCATCCAAGAATCAACATTTAGAGCATATATAATCAAATTTAATTTTATTTTCATAATAGATATGCGCAAACAGCATATTCCTCCAAGGGAAAAGTACTGTTCACCTCTTTATCTAAGAGACCCATGTACAATTTATCAAAAATTCTAAAGAAATGGTTGTATAGTATTGTCAGTGTGATCATCTCAGACTCCACCTAATGCCTTCTGCAATGCCCCCTGTAGAAATATTTTTTTCAATTTGAAAAGGCGTATTACGTGTATTACTTGAAAGTACTTGGTGATTTTTTAAAAAAAGCAGATTCCCTTATAGATTGTCATATGATGACAAAGTTGAGCTGAACAAACATCTGACACAATTAGGAATCTGAGACTCATCACCCACCAATTTACTATTGTAAATAAAGAAATATTAGGATGAATCAACAATTTTTTAAATTATACTTAAAAAGGGAACAAAGTGTTTATCTATTCTATAGACTGACGTTAGGCTAAGTAATGACCTGTAAAGAAATCCTTCTGCCTTGTGAATATTTCTTTACATTGTAAATTAGACTAGGCATAGTGATTATGTAAAGGATCTTTAAATGGGGGAAATTATCCTGCATGATCAGGATGGAACATAAATGCAATCACAAGTACCCTTAAAGGGGAGACAGAGAGAACTGACAGAGAGAAGAGGAAGGTTATGTGGTAATGGAACCAGGGACAGAAAAGGCAAGACCCATGGGGCCGTGACTCAATGAAATGAGATTAGTCTTCAGAGGTAGAAAAGGCCAGGAAGTGGTTCTCAACTAGAGTTTTCTACAAGACCATGATCATGCTGGCACCTTGATTTGAAAACCTCTTGCAGGCTTCTAACCTCTAGCAGAAGAGAATACATTGTTTTTTAAAGATTTATTTATGCATACAAGCTGGGGTACAGGCCAGAGGTGTGGGGTGACAAGAGGGTTCCCCAGAGACAGAGTGGGGAGCAAAGCAGGCAGATTGACAGAAATACACTGCTGAGGGGAGCAGTGGGCGAAGCAGGAGAAGTCTGCTGCGCCATGTGGGAAACTCCCTGCAGGGCGTCAAGCTCTCATTGCCTCTGCCAACAGCTCCACAGCGCTGCGCTTAACTGCTGCGCCACCAGGGAGGCCCAGAAGAGAATACATTTATGTTGTTTTAAGTTACTTATGCAGTTTGTAGTAAATTCTTAACACAGCCATTAGAAAACAGTCCAAAAAAGGGCTGAAACACTTCAAGGAGTTAAATAAGTACATAAGTGTATATTATATATATGTGTGTGTGTGTGTGTGTGTGTGTGTGTGTGTGTGTGTGTGTATGTATGTATGTATATGTATATATATGTGTGTGCATATATATATTTTTTTTTTCCTGTAAGGCTACCACAGACATTACTGAAATGTATCTCTATTGTTAGTTGTTAAGGTGATTTTTGTAACCCATTTCATACATTCCTGATGTAACACAACCAATATCAAGTAAATGTTGTGCTAGAACTTTCTTATTTTTCCAAACCATCATTAAGAATTTCTACCGTGGGGCCTCCCTGGTGGCACAGTGGGTTAAGCACAGTACTATGAAGCTATCCAGAGCCACTGCAGCAAGAGTTTGATACCAGGCCAGGGAGCTTCCCACATGGTGCAGCAGACCTCTCCTGTCTCACCCGCTGCTCCCCTCAGCAGTGTATTTCAGTCAGTCTGCCTGTTCTGCTCCTTATTCTGTCTCTAGTGAATCCTCTCACCAACCCCCACCTGCGGCCTATACCCCAGCTTGTATGCATAAATAAATAAATCTTTAAAAAAAAAAAAGACTTTCTACACTGGATTTTTGTTCTGTTTCTATTTTTTTAATTGTTTTTATTTATAGATTTTATCTAATATTCATAATGACTCACTTCACTTATTTCCCCTGATTCATTCTGGATTGTTGCTGGAAATACCACCTGGACTTATTCTCTGGAATATGAGCTCAGGCCACTCTGTGTGTCCTACCCCTGCATGTTCTCCAGAAAGATTTGTTTTAAAGATTGAAGCTGAGAAATTAGGACATTCTTCCTCCTTGGGTTGTTTGTGTATGGCTGGGGCCTATGACATGCTTTATCAGTTCATCCAGACTGTTTATACTAATAATATTATTTATGGTGAACACCTGTTTTGAGTCTGGAGTCTAGAATTTCAGCAACTGAAATCAAGCATGCAGGCACTGTAAGACTACATGTCAGTGACAGGCCCCCAATAAATCCTAGACATCCAGGCAGTGAAGCTTCTTTGATTGGTAACACTACACTTGTCATACAACAATGCTGGATGAATTAAACTCTTCTTTGTTGTTCCAATGGGAAGGATGTTTAGAAGTCAACATCTGGTTTCCTCTGGACTTTGTCTCACAAACCTGGACTCTTTGCTGATTTTCAAAGTATTCTTTCACTGTAATAAACTGTAACTGTGAATACAAAATCTTTTGACTTGTATCAATGCTCCAACCTGAATATAGTTTTAGGGACTTATAGCCTATTACCTAGATCTAGGTCAGCTAAAGTTTTCCTTCATACATTTCCTTGGATAGTACTACATCTTTATTTTTGCTCATTTCACCAATACTGATTTGAACAGTATATAATCAAAGTAGAAAAAAAAACTTAATAAAAGGCTAAAAAAAATTGTTAATAATCCTTACACATCCCTTACTAGCTCTTATTATTTTATAACCTAATTATATGATTGACAAAAAGCTTATGGCTGGAATTGATAGCTTAGCTTGGATATTTTCTTGTGTCTGCTCAAGTTTGCATGTTTCTTTTGCAACACAGGCACACCTCAGAAGTAATGCAGTTTGTGTTCCAGGCCACTACAATAAAGGAACTATTGCAATAATGCAAATAACATAATTGTTTGTTTGTTTATTTGTTTCTTCATGCATATAAAAGTTATGTTTACATTGTACTGTAGTCTATTAAATTTGCACCAGCTTTGTGTCTAGGTGATGTGCAAACCTTAATTAATGTAACACAGGAGGAGGCAGTGAACACATGCTGTTGGAATAAAAATGGTGCCAATAGATTTGCTTGACTCAGGGATGACACAATCTTCAGTTTATATTAAAATACAATATTTGTGAATTGCAATAAAGTGAAAGTTATTAAAAGGAGATATGCCTATAATTGTTTTAGCCCATCTTTGTGTGTGTGTGTGTATGTGTGTAGGTAAATTAAAATGAGATAAATGCATCTGTAAATGCACTCTATAAGACATAAGGCAGATCCTAGTAGTTATTCTATGTATAACTGAATGAGTGTTTTGCCCTCACACTCTGAAAGTGCAGGTTATTTTCTAAATTGTTTCCAAAATACATATGTTGACGTTCTAACCCCCAGTAGCTCATGATGTGATTGTATTTAGAAGCAAGATCACTGAAGTGGTAATTAAGGTTACATGAGATTACTAGGGTAGGTCTAATCCAATCTGATTTGTGTCTTTCTAAGAGGAGATTATAAAACACACAGAAGAAAGAACTTGTGAGTTAATACAGAAAAGAAAGCCATCCACAAAACCAGGAGAAAAGTCAGAAAAAAACCTAATCTATTGATCCTTTGATCTTGAAACTCTAGTCTTCAGAATTTGTGGAAATACATTTTTGCCGTTTAACCACCTGGTCTGTGCTATTTCATTTTGGCAGTTTTAGCAAAGTAGTACACTCTCCAAACTTGTAAAACTGCTAAGCACATTTAGGATAATCACCAACTGTGTGAGATTGCCTGATACATGTCTTCAGTGAGGGCACAATTATCAATTTTTTAAATCTTAAAATTTAAAAAGAAAAATTTTTCTGAGATTTTTAGACATGAAGATACATATGATCAGAGATTCTTATAACATAAACTTCTCTACTGGTGATTCTCAACTTACAGGTGATAGATCAGGTGACTGAAAATTGAATACAGAAAAATTAACTCATTTTTCCACAAGCAATAAATATGAACTGATTAAATAATCCCTGCACACACCAATGTATCAAGCCTTCAGTTGTATGTAGATGATATTCTGATTTCAAGGTATAAAATCACTGGTAAATATTTCTAAATGCATTGTTGTGCTGTCATTAATCAATTCTAAAAGTTGTCTCGTAGGACACTGCGTAATTTTCATGTTATAAAGACAATCATATTGAGTGCCCACATCATCATCTTCAATTTTAAATAAGATTGGAGATGTGTATCTTTTTCTTTGGAATAATAGCACAGTGAGTGGCTGAGAATCATTAAAGGGAATATAAAGTAGCTGAATGTGACATTTTTTTTTTAAGATTTTATGTTTGCATACAAGCTAGGGTGCAGGACAGAGGTGTGGGGTGGTGAGAGAGTTCACTAGAGACAGAGTGGGGAGCAGAACAGGCAGATCTACTGAAATACACTGCTGAGGGGAGCAGCAGGCCAGGCAGGAGAGGTCTGCTGCACCATGTGGAAATCTCCCCAGCTAGGCATCAAACTTGCGCCCCAGCCTCAGATAGCTCCACAGCACTGCACTTAGCCTGTTAAGGCACCAGGGAGCCCTTGAATGTGACTTTTGAAGATGGTTTAAATATACTCAAACTCCAACTCCAGCTTACTGCATATGTGATATTGGAAAAATTAAATTAACGCCTACTTCTCAATTTTCAGATATTAAATAATGAAATTAGTTCCCCTCATGGGATTATCGTGAAAGTTAAAGAAGAAAAAGCAGCTAATTGCTTGGTACAAGATCTAGTAAAACAAACAAACACACAAACAAAAACTCTGAATAAAGATTGGTCTACTGGACTACTTCTAGAAGAACTAACTTTACTCTGTAAGACCTGTAACTGAATCACCAACACCAGTCACTTCTTCCCCATTCCAAAAGCACAAGAAACAGTGATACTAAAATTGTTCTTGAGATTTCTTTTTGTTTGTTCTAAAAGGCATAGCTTCCAGCAGGAAACAAATCAACCTTTCTGATTTCCTGAAAACTAGGTAACTGACTTTATCAGTTCCAGCATATCTTCCTTCTCTGACATACTTCAGTGACTTGTGAAATTCCTCATTTTTTGCTGAACCCAATGCCTCCATGAAGTCAAAACACGACAATTGAAAAAATGTTGGCTTTGACTTCAAAATATCTGTCTGTGTCTTGATTTTCGAAATGGTTTGTTAATTGCTTTCTTTTTAAAAACACAAGAAGTACATCTCAAAAAAAAAAAAAGAATGAATAAACCTTTTTAAATAAATCACTCATCTTTCCCATCTTTAAATGAGATGTAACGCTTTGGGGAGTGAGGATAATGTCACCAGGTTAATGATTTAGTTTATGAGAGGACATATACAATTGTACATTGCACAGGCTGTGCTAACTCTAATCATCAGCTAAATCAATGCAGAATGATACGGAAATCAGCCCTTTAAAAGCCACCAAGCAAATTACTGTCCAATCCATCAGACACAGAAGATTTCTTTATAAATTCTCACTCTTAAAATGCAGCGGGATACTTTGGATCTTAATAATCAGATACTTATTGATTAATATATTTATAACTATTTTCTTTCATTTTACTACTATCAGTTTTTTGTCCTATCTGTAATAGTGTCTGCCTTTACCCCACCATTAAATGTATTGGAACAAACAGAGTTAACTTTTCTATGGCCCGTTGACATTTCCAATTACCAAGTCTTCTCATTTGTGAGAACAATGGCTTGTAATTCATAAAACAAGACAGAAGCCCATAATTGAATTATATATTTAAAGAACATTGCTTGATCTGTGTACTGCAGAATGTCTGAATGTCTATTGAACACAGAGACACTTGATATATCTTTAAAAGAAATTAATGGGCACTGAAAACATAAGAAGTGTTCCTATTTTTTCTTTTCTGTACCATTACATGCTAAACATGTAGATGCAAATTATTTCTAATCGCTAAGAAAGATACTCAATGGACTATGATTTTCTTATCCTTTAGGACTTTAAACCATTTTATATCTAAGTTAGTAAATTTATTTCACCATATTTAAGTGCCTACTCATTTTTAGTTCTCTCTCTTTATCATTCTAGTTTCATTTATTTTCTTCCTTGATCTTTGACATCTGTTCACTTGATATTGGGAAGTATCCTACTACCATTTTGATAAAGATACTTTTATTTTCAGTACTAATACTTTGAAATTTATATTTTTCTTAAGGAAAGCAATACTATTTTATAAAATCACAGTCATGATCGTTATTGAAAAAAAACAATAAAAAGAATGAGAAACACTTATGTCAAGGAATCCACTGGATTTAAGATAGGCTTCTTTGCATCTGGATATTTAAAAACATTTTATATTCCTAAAATTGCTTCAACAATTCTGCAAACTTTATTACAAATCCATTCTTGAGTGTTCTTTAAAATGTTCTAAATTAATCTAAATTTTTTTCATAGCAATTATCTGGCATGAAATCATTTTCCTGATTTTTCTTCAGGAGATGAGTGACTAACGTAGTTTTGGAAGGGGCATAAAGATGGGAAAGATAGAACAAAACTGATATTAAGAATTGAAGAGGGCCTCTCTGGTGACCTAGGGGTTAAATCTCAGTGCTATCACACTAAGGCCTGAGTTCAATGTCCCGACAGGGAGCTGACCCATATGAAGCAGCAGACCTCTCCTCTCTTGCCTACTGCTCCCCTCAGCAGTGTATTTCAAGTATATCTCCCTGTTCTGCTCCCCACTCTGTCTCTGACAAATCCTCTCACCACCACCACGAGCCCCACACCTTTGTCCTACATCCCAATTCTTCTAGGCAAAAAATAAATAAATAAATACAATCTTAAAAAAAAAAGAATTGGAGAGACTTGTTCATCAGAAGCTCTGGCACTTCTGACTTCTGAACAGCATCTCATGGAAGTGGGGTGAGAGAAAGAGTGTGTCACTATAAAAAGCAAATGAGAAGGCAGTTGGGGTGGTAGTCAAAATTATCGTCAATGATTCACCCCTCTAGAGAGACCTCCCTATCTAACCCTATTTATCACATGGAGGGATGTTGGGTTAGGGGAGCTTAAGCACAAAATAGGATTTTCATCCAAAAGCTCTGTGCTTTAGTTGACCTTCCTCTGGTCTCTGAAAGTGTGAGGTCCCATCAATTCGCTTTGGGAAAAGAGTCAATAGGCATGTATAAGGGAGAGTAACGGAATCCAGGAAAAAATATTTGAAAGCTGTTTTTGCTTATAATTTTGCTTTACTTTGGTTTTTGTATGCTTCATTTTTCTTTGCCTTTTGGTTTAGCTAATTAGAGAGAAATCTAATAAATAACTTACTCTCCACAAATAAGTATAGAGTCACTGTGAACACTAAGTCATTTTCCCCTGTGGCAACAAAGGATATGGTGAAAGAGGAATTATTCATATCATTCAGATCTGGAAGAGCATTTGAAGGCAATTAATCACACCTTGTGTTACTTTAAAGGAAGAAACATAGATTTAAATCTTACAGTGATTTACACAAGTTCACACAATTGGTAAGGAGAAGGAGCAGCGAGTTCCAGAAAAAAGAACACTGCTGAACTGGAAGAAGCCTGAATTCCAGAGCTCATTTTGCTTTCTAAATTTCTTTTCTCAAATCTGAGGAATGGCATCAAATAAACTATTTCAACTCTGTCTTACAAAGTCAGATCTGACCTCAGTTTATTCTCAATCTTGGTACTAAAAATTTTCAACTTCAGAAATTCTGATTGCTACTGAATGAACAAAGTACTTCCAAGGATCATAATTATGATGTTTTTTATTTGATGCCTTTGGAAAATGCTGCTGATTTATTTATCATATTTATAGGTCCCAGAGCTCTTGGTCTGAGATTAAGATGAGATGTGTGTTGATAACTAAAATCAATCCCCTTCTACTCTGTGACAGTAATTTCGAAGTACCATAAATTTCAAGACATGTTCATCAACTGTAAATAAATGCTGATAAGGGATAAACAAATATTTTTTTGTCTTTCATTAGTAATCATAAAGTTATATATTTCCTAGAGTAGAAGATACACAACAATTTAAATTATTTTAAGATTGATTATTTTTGTTTGCAATGAAAATTATGAATAAGAAATGAAAATGACCCCATGTAATAAAACTGAAGAGATGTTTCCATGAATTATGTCATTTTAGTTGAAAATAAGAAAGGTCAACTTGCATTCAATTTAACTAAATTACGTGATTCTACTATATCTCTCAAAAGATTTCAGGATTTTTATGTTTTAATATTACATTTCACTTTTCTGATCCAAGTAATCAGAATCTTGTTTTGAAAACAAACCATTTATTGTGGTATGTGGCGATTCATTAATTTTCAGTTATGTTTTGCAGTCGTGGAATAGGAATGTCAGTTAACAGATCATTTCTTTAGCTATCTGGGAATGAATTATGATGCTATTAAAAGTAGGGTGGAGAATGAACAATTAATGATTTTCAAAAGTATGTTAGTAAATCTGTGCTGAAAATAGAGACATATAGCTATATTTGATATATTTGTATTTGTATATTTCAACCAAAAGACATCCTGCCAATCACATATAAGAGACTGCAGATGTGGGAAGAAGTTTAAGTGGGCCAGTATTCTCATTTTGCATGCACGTGTCAAAATCCAGTTTAATTTAAAAACTTAGGGAAGAGGAGTTTAGTCATATCATGGAAGTAATACTGATGATCAGTAACATAACTCTTAATATGATAAAAATTGGGGAGAACAGGGATGAAGAAAGAGTATTAATGATGGATGTATTAAAGATGGATGTCGAAAGTTAAGACCAGTTGATGACTTTGGATGACTGAAGCCTTAATGTTGATTTTATTTTATTTTTTTTACTCTGTCATTGAAGAAATCATTTCTTGGGTCCTCAGTTTCCTATGTATAAACTGGGGAAATTAACACAATTTGAATTTTAAAACCAAAGATTATAAAGCACTTTGCAGTGTGCTGCAGATATTAGAAGATGATGTACTTACTAGCTAATAGTGCAATTATAATTAGTATTCTTTTATTTTTAATATCTGTCTCTTGAATGATTCCTAACAGTTATTGAATGTATTTTATGTATTTGATGCACCTGTTTGAATCTTAAAATTTAATTTGAGCTATATAGCAATACATTTTAAAATTTATTTATGATTCTATAATGCTTAAAGTGTGGATTTGATTGATTGATATATTCAGAAGTTTAGTGGCTGGAGAGTTATAACATATTCTGCCAGTGTCCTGTGCCCTGATATTTCTCATACCTTAAAAGTAAACTAATTCCTCTCACATTTTTTCTCTCAGAACCTACTTTTAGAAAATCCCAACTAACAGCACAATATGCTTGCTCAGAAAACTTCTTTGATTTGTGCCACAGCAGAAAATATATGAACCTAAAATATGAACAATGAGTTTGGTGGGTAATGGAAAGGTGCTGGCTACTTGAGGAAGTGTATACTCATTTACCCATCTATCTACTCATTCAATGACATTGATTTATTTGACTAAAATGTGGTACACAATTTTTATTTTCCTGCCTAATGCTTGATTATGGTGTTTTCACGAATGTAGATACAAAATGAAAAATAGTTTATGAACAAGTAAATATTCAAAATAACATAAGGCAGCAATATGGGGTAAGAAACAATACAAAGAAGAGAGAGATTGTGGTTGTGGTAAATAAAATCTAAGTAAATAAGATGAATCATCTACATTGATGTTGAATTCACCAAGATCATTGATCAAACTACAGGAATGGCAAGTATTGTTGGAATTACTTTCTGACCATGTGACATATGAGGTCTAGAGGAAAACAGTCACCACTTGAGACATGTCAGAGTAAGGACACAAAACATATAAAGTAGAGCTTCGAGATAGAGATGGCTTTTCTGATGACATGTTCTGAGTTCTACCAGATATGGTAGATGGAAATTGTCAGTTTAGGGTACATAGACATATATGGGAGTGATAGTTCAGGCTATACAGGGTTGTCTGCAGAGCTTGGATATTTTATTTATTTAATTTTTAAAGATTTATTTTATTTGTTTATGCATACAAGAACTGGGGTGTAGGCCATACAGAAACTGAGGTGTGTGGAGGAGAATGAGAGGATTCACCAGAGACAAAGTGGGGAGCAGAACAGGCAGATATAATGAAATACACTGCTAAGGAGAGCAGCAGGTGAAACAGGAGAGGTCTGCTGCTCCATGTGGGTCAGCTATCTGGCCAGAAATTGAACTGGTATAGTGATTGGTGATAGCTTGATAGTGCTGAGACTTAACCCTTGCACCACCAAAGAGGTCCTGAGCTTGGATATTTTAAAATTGTTGAGAAATAAAAAACAAACAAACAAACAAAAAACTGTAAACCATGATTGCCAACCAGAAAATCAATTTGAATCTTTATTATAGTCTTGGTCTCTTAAACTGTAAACAGTTGCTAAACAACACTGTTGTACATAAAGGGAGCTGGAAAGGGTGGTAGTCTTCATAGCATGGAGAGTTAAAGCTAGGAACCTGGGTGATCTTTCTAGAAGCATTAATATATGCCTTGCAATTAAGAAGAAAGCATTACTTTCTAAAATATGATTTAGGAAATTTAAGAAATAGATTTATTTTATCCTCTTCCCTCACATCTTTGTAATTTCACCTTTGGTAGGAAGAGCTAATCTTAGAACAAATACTCTGTGAAAAGTGGTGATATGAGAGCAGTAAATATTAGCATATGGAATGTATTTTTTCTAATTGCTTTACCCTAAGACTGAAAGGATTTAAGAGTCCTCCTTCATAGGAATTCATGGATCCATTGAGATCCAACAGAGATTCTATCGCAATCCAACAGAGAACTCTCTATTCAAGACCTCCAATCTTCCAGCAACAGAACACCTATGGACATGTAGATCACTTAAAAAGGGAATCAAAGTGAAGATGAACACCTTGCATGCTCAGAACTAAGCAACTCAAATTGTTGGACTATACAGTAGAATTGCAAGAGAGAAGATGGTAGACAGGAATGGGCTAAAGACCTGGACGTCATTCTGCAAGTGAGAAGGAAAAATCAGAAGCATTTTAAGAAGAAGAGTAATGATTTTAATTAAAAGAGAGTCCCTTGGTGACTGGATAAACTGATACTGAAGAAGAAGAAAAATGTGAAGTAAAATAAGGGGACATTGAAGTAATTTTGTGAGAACTTTTAAGGACTTCACCTAGAGAAATGGTGATTCTCTTCATATTCAGTTGGTCCTTAAAAATGAAACAAAGTCCAATGACTGATATTCAATTAGTATTTGAGTACCAATTTGGGAGACAAATAAAGATTAATAACAGGAATTGATGTTAGGTTAGAATGACATTGTAAGATACAGAGAAGCAAGAATGCTTTTAAATCATCTTGAAGAAAAGCTACTGTCTTGAATAGTTGCTAAAGCCTGAAAGAGAAAATAGAAAAGGTGAATGTATGAAAATCATTGAGTTTAGTGAAATTGAAGAGACCTAGAGATCCTTAAGCAAAAATAGATATGCAAATTCAGAGCTTAGTGGAATTGTTGATCTTGAGGCCCAGGGTGACAAGTTAAAACAAAGAAACTTCATGAGCTACTAAGGTATTGCATGCAAAATGATGGCAGCACTGGGGCATAAACTGCAAATTTTAAGGCACAGTGTCTAAAAGCTCACTGAACTAAATAGTTGACTAAAAATACCTCCAATATACTAGGGATTGAGAGAACATAAATATCATGAAATCTAAATATCCTTCCCCATCAAAATTTCCACTACCAATATATGCAATGAATTAGTAAATAAAAACATTTATGAATAAGAACTCCAAAGAATTTATATTTTGCTATCGTTATTGGGAAGAATACTAAAATTAAAATTACAAGTGAGAATGATATCAATGATCAAAAACTATTCATCTGTGGGTCCTTCCTGGTGGCACAGGGGATAAAGTCTCAGTGCTATGAAGCTATAGGCAGTCACGGCAGCATGAGTTTGATACTTGGACATGGAGCGTCCCACATGGCACAGCAGACCTCTCCTGCTTCTCCCGCTGCTCCCCTCAGCAGTGTATTTCAGTCAGTCTGCCTGTTCTGCTCCCCATTCTGTCTCTGGTGAATCCTCTCATCCTCCACACCTCTGGCCTACACCCCAGTTCTTGTACGCAGAAATAAATAAAATAAATCTTCAAACATTATTCATCTGAAAAGAGGTCAGATACTATTTTTTTCTTTGCTTAGCACTGCTTAATATTCTTCAAGAATTATCAAGGGCATAACATCAAACATCATTTGCATATGTTTTCTGATTTGAAACCACATTGAAAGGATGATCTGATACCAATTACAGTAGATTTAAAACATGAATGTGACCTCATGTTAAAAGGTACGGCAGCAAAACAAAATATTTCATCACAGATACACATATACATAAAAATGAACATGCAAAAATGTTCTGGAGGTTTGTTTATTGGTTCTAATTGATCACTTCTTCATGTACCTTTAAAGTATTGTCTTCACAAAGTTTCAGGATTACTTGCCACAAATTTCTCTTCCTTGTCTTTGCTTGTTTCACTGATCTGCATTCTCCTTTGAGGTGATGCCGCTTCTCCATTCATATGTCTTAGACAAAGGATGAGAGTCTGTGCTCAGATCACTGCTGTTAATTACTTTGCCTAATGCCATTTTAAAAGGTCTGTTTTGCCTTAGAAACATACTAGATTCATCTTCTCTCTTTTCTTTCTACTAGCATTGCTTTGGATTTACTCGTTTCATTTTCTTAAAAAAAAACAAACTCCCTTTTTCTTCATGTCTCTTTATTTTATTTATCTATTTATTTATGATTTATTTATTTATGCATACAAGCTGGCGCACAGGCCAGAGGCATGGGGCTTCAAGAGGGTTCACCAGAGACACAGTGGGGAGCAGAACAGGCAGATTGATGGAAATACACTGCTGAGGGGAGCAGCGGGCGAGGCAGGAGAGGTCTGCAGCGCCATGTGGGAAGCTCCCTGGCCTAGTGTTGAACTCACGTTGCCCCTGCCGACAGCTCCACAGTGCAGCGCTTAACCGCTGTGCCACCAGGGAGGCCGTCATGTCTCTTTATTTATTGCGAATAAATCACTGATCTGGCATGTTGCTGTATTCTCTCTTTCCGAGTCTGTCTCTCTCTCCTCCTCCCCTCAGTGTTTATCTTTACCTCGACTTCCATAACTATGTCAGTATATCCTATTCCTGTTCTTTGCAGTGAATCTATTTTCGCGCTTTTCACCATAGATCACATTCACTTGTTTTAGAATTTATATGAATGGAATCACACTGCTTACAACATTTTTCTGTCCAGTTCTTTCGCTCGACAAAATGTCTGTGAGACTCCTCTATATTGTTTCATACATTGGTACTTTTTTCTTTTTGCTTTGTATAGTCGAATTCTAAGACAAAATTTCATTATCCTTCCCCACTGACAGACACTTGGACTGTTTTGAGTTTTTGATGGAAGCAATGTAAATACTATTTTTCAACTACTCATGTGGATATATTGATTCATTTTTCTTAGGTAGATGGAATTTTATAAGGAAGTGGAATTGCTGTATCCTATCAAACTGTAACTTAAAAAAATGAGTTTTCAAAGTGTAGTTTTACTATATTTTGTATCTATAAGCAATATATTGGATTTCTCAAATACACACACACACACACACACACACACACTTTTACTATATTACCAAAGTTTTTAAAGATTTTGTCAATTGTATGTGCTACATATATGTTAATGTTGTATGCATATTTTCATTCTCATGGAACATTTCTTGTTTTGCAAAAAATATATATTTACTTGTATTTCTATATTTAACTTAGGTGAACATTTTAAAATGTTGTGTCAAAAATTTTAATGATGTCATTTATTTCAACCATTTCCAAATATATTGGATGACACCTGGTACTTCTCAGTGAAAGATTAATGGTCATTTGTTTGATATTATTTCTTAAAATGGCATAATTTCTAGAATGGGATAAATAATATGGTTTAATTCTTTGGTAACAAATATTTTTTTTCAATTGAGGAAGTTGATAGTCTTTGTTCTTATCAATTTAAGAGAAGATCTAATTGAGATATAAGGTGATTTTTTTAAAGATTCATTTCTCTATGCATACAGCTGGGGTATAGGCCAGAGGTGTGGGGTGGTAAGAGGATTCACCAGAAACAGAGTAGGGAGCAGAACAGGCAGATCGGCTGAAATACACTGCTGAGGGGAGCATTAGACAATGCAGGAGAGGTCTGCTGTGCCATGTGGGTTAGCTCCCTGACCAGGGATCGAACTCATGCAGTAGTGGCTGGCAATACCTTGAAAACACTGAGACTTTAACCCCTACGCCATCAGGGAGGCCCAAGTTATAAGGTAATTTTTAACAATACATTACAGTTTGGTTTTCAACACAGTTTGGTTTTCAACACATTCCTCAGAAACATTTTAAAGAAATGAGTAAATTGGATTTAAGAAGATTATATCACTTTCATCAATTTATTTATGTGAATGATATACCTCAACCTATACCTATACCTAAAAATGATCAAAAGAGTAGAATTTATAAGAAACATGATACATTTTAGCTATGTTAAGTAATCAGTGGGTACAAACTAAAGAGAGCAAAAGATCACTTATTTCATTAAGACACAATTGCAATTAATCTTTTATGGTTACTAAATACTAGCATTTTCTTTAATTTTTGAACCATTATTACTAACAATAATTGTAATGAAACCCAAAATATTTTTTTAACATTTTAAAAGGACAGGTTTATTAGGAGAAAAAAAGAAAGAGAGGAACCTACATAGTCACAGGCAGGCAGGCAGGAGGGTTACCCCAAAATATTTTTGTTATACATGAGTATCCTGGTTACAGGAAAAAAATAAAATTTATTTTCCATAGCTTTTTTAATAAAATTAAGTAGAGTGATAAAGAAAGCATTTAATAGCTAAAACCATAAGAAAAAAAAGCTATACTGTGAAAGATTTGGAATAGAGTTACAGGTTCACAAAGAACACAAAAATTTATTACCTTATGAATATTAAGGAATCTAAGAATGTATATTTTAAAATGAATGATGCTGTATTTTAAGTGCCATTAGGTATAGCACTATGTGATGCTTCAACTTACGCAAAAAGTGTTGATCTTTAAAATATGCTAAAGGAGTCTCAGCTATTTAATAGCATATGATAACTTTAAAATAAGTTTTAGATAACTTTTAGGTCAACTAACACATATACAAGAAAGTTCAGAAGCTTTTGTTTTATATATATAATTACTTTTAGGCTGCATAAGCAAGTATCAGAAAACCAGTAATATATTTGACTTTAATAAACACTGCATAATTTAATCTCACTCAGATTTTGCTTTTACTTTAGGGTGATATTCATATAACATAAATTTAACCTTTAAAAATATCCAAAAGTCACACTTTTTTTTTTAATGAAATGATGTTAATTTCCAATAGGGTCAATCTCTTTTTTTTAAATATATATAACAAATGGACTGTTTTTAGAGAGGCTTTAGATATGTAGCAAAATAAAGTGGAAATAACATAATTTCTGCATTTCTGCACCCTTCCCCCATTGTTTCCTTGATTTGAATCTGTTGCCTTATTGTGGTAAATTTGTTGCAACTGATACACCATAATTAGCACATCTTTATTTTTATTTTTATTTGTGTTAAAGATTTATTTATTTATGCATACATGAACTGGGGTGCAGGCCAGAGGTGTTGGGTGGTGAGAGGATTCACCAGAGACAGAGTGGGGAGCAGAACAGGCAGATCTACTGAAATACACTGCTGAGGGGAGCAGTGGTTGAGACAGGACAGGTCTGCTGCACCATGTGGGAAGCTCTCTGGCCGGGGAGTGAATTTGTGCTGTCATGGCTGCAGATAATTCCACAGGCTGGGACTTAACCTGTTGTGACACCAGGGAGATCCTACATCTTTATTAACAAAGATCCATAGTTAATATTAGGGTACAAAAATGTAGTCATAATTATGGCATCATACAAGATAACTTCACGCTCCTGAAAAATCCTCTAGGTTTCATTTATTCTTCTGTCTCCTCAATCCTCAAGCCCTGACAACAAATGGTCATTTTGCTCTCTCTGTATTTCTGCCTTAAGAATGCCATATAGGGCCTCCTTGGTGGTGCAGCGGTTGAGCGCTACACTGTGGAGCGGTCGGGAGCACGTGATGTGAGTTTGACGCCCAGCCAGGGAGAATCCCACATGGTGCGGCAGACCTCTCCTGCCTCTCCCATTGCTCCCCTCAGCAGTGTATTTCTGATCTGTTTGTTCTGCTCCCCACTCTCTCTCTGGTGAATCCTCTCGCCGCCCCATGCCTCTGGCCTGTACCCCAGCTTGTATGTATAAATAAATAAATTGTTAAAAAAAAAAGAATACCATATAGTTGGAATAACACTATGTTGTCTTTTCAAACCATTTAATTTAGAAATAATGATTTAAGTTTCCTCACTGTCTTTGATAGTCTGATAATTAATTTCTTTTTAACGCTGAAAAATATCCTAGTCTATGACTATATCATTTTTTTCCACTCAACTATCAAAGGAGTTTTTAGTAGCTTATAAGTTTTGACAATTCTTAATACAGAATTGTTATAGAAACAAAGTGGTGGCTTTGTGTAGACTTAAATTTTCAACTTATTTGGGGGAATATCAGGCATAATTACTTGCAAATTATTCATTTTATAGTGAACAATCCTATGACATTTAGTGTGTTTTCAATTTTGTAGAAAGTATCAACATGACAGTGCTATGTGTGACTAAATATTACGTTTTCTGTATATGCTATATTTAGTTTCCCCATTCATTCATTGTTGTATATTGTGTTTTTTTTTGTTGTTTGTTTTTAAAGATTTATTTATTTATACATACAAGCTGGGGTACAGGCCAGAGGTGTGGGGCAGCGAGAGGCTTCGCCAGAGACAGAGCGGGGAGCAGAACAGGCAGATCAGAAATACACTGCTGAGGGGAGCAGCGGGCGAGGCAAAAGAGGTTTGCCGCACCATGTGGGATTCTCCCCTGCTGGGTGTCGAACTCTCATCTCGAGCTGTTGACAGCTCCACAGCTCAGTGCCCAACAGCTGAGCCACCAGGGAGGCCCTATTGTGTTGTTTTGTTTTCCACTGTGGACTATTGTTAATAGCTGTCATGTACATATACATACATTAATTATATGATAATTTAAATTATTATATTTTCCCTGGTTATACTAATTATTTTTAATGTCCTTAGAATGTATATTATAAAAGAATGCAGTTTACTTTTTTCCTTCTAGAATGCCATTAAGTAAATTAGTGCTCTTTCATTCTGCAATTTAATGGCATTGTCACAATTGGACACATCCAAAAGACTAAAGGGCAAAATAATCATACATAATAGTTAAGAATACAAAAATGAAATATAAACATATAAAGTATTTTAGGAAAGGATATTTTAATTGAACAATTTCAGCTTAGCATACCAAGAGAACAACTTCCATTCTGAGTGATGTTTTGTGATGCTTTGTGGACAGAGGTTACGAGAACCGTGCATTCAGTAATAAGGAAATGCATGCTTGAGGAGTTTCTAGTAGCCATTCAATTTTTCACTCAAATCCTCCTGCCTACAATTAAGCATGGGGACAGAAAATTAACCTGGAAGTAATTGCAATTGTAATTGTTTCCTTGAACAATAACTTTGTGACCTGTTCCCTAAAATGAAGGTACTTTTCTCCATTTGTATGTGCAATTACCTCATTATGAGATCCATTATTTCAGCCTTAATTCTGTCAGGACAAATGATTTGGGGTCAACATGGTGAATGTGTAATGGCCAAATTTTAGGAATGTACGTGGTTATCTATTGCTGCTGCATTACAAACCGTCCAAACTTAAAGCCTTAAGCAACAACCACTTACTAGAATTTATGGTCATGTGATTCAGGAATTTACCAGGATCGAGCTCTCTAATTCTTCTGCTCCACATAGAACTTAGAGTAGTAGTTATTTGGCTGTATCTAGCTTGTGAATTGGCAGACCATGCTTTACTTGCATATCTGACTCCATGAGGGAGAAAACTGATTAGTGGCACTCACTTGAGGTCACAGACCAAAGCACTGGCATGCTGGCTTGGGGGTACCTGGAGGTTCACAAATTCTGTGCCAGAATTGTTCCAGGGAATAAAGAGAAGCATATATATTCCTGATTCAGTTTTGAAAGTCACTTAGCATGAAATCTGTAATATTTTGTTTGAAATAGTTACAAATATTCCCAGATTTAAAAGAAGATGGAAATTTTTAAAGAATTTGTAGCTTTATTTTGAAACTGGCATATATCTCAAGAAATGAAGGTGAGAACTACTGTAGAAGAACGGTGTCTATATGTAAGCTCTGAATGAGGAAGTGAATTCTCCTTGTCATAGCTTGAATGCCAAAAGTGAATACAACACGAGACACTCATTAAAAATACATGCATGAAGTTATTATCATGTAGAAAATGCAGGTGCAGAAACAACTGAAGATCATCAAAATAGCCTCTTGTTTAAAATGTTAAAGATGATTCTTCAATTTTCTATTTTTTATTGTTTGATACCTACAATTTATGATCATGAGTTCTGTGCCAGGCGCTGTATTAAGTGCTCTGAATTCATTATCACACTAAATTCTTGAAACAATGCAATGGAGATACTATTTTTATTGCCAGTCTGTACTTTAAAAGACTGATGTTGAAGAGCTAAAGTAACATACCAAAGATCACATAACTTGTTAATAGAAATAACCATAGTACAATCCCAAGTGTCAGATTCCAATACAAATTGCTTTGACAAATGACTTTTAAGTAAAGAATAAGTTAAGATTTTTTAAAAGTATAACTACTTAAGTGTCAGTAAAAAATATCTTTCAGAATATATGTCCTTGGAATTTTATGGGACAGAAATTAATCTGAAACTTATTTCAACATCTAAAACAACAGAATTATAGGAAGAAAAATATGTTGTTTTATTTGTTAATTTATGGCCACTTTTAAGAAGAATTATTGTAAAAAGTCACCATCTTAGCAATGTCAAAACATTCAAACTTACAGATGGAAAGGGATATAGAAACAATCTAGTCCAGTTACCTGATTTTATAATAAGTCTAGCTAGAAAGACACAAAAGTATTTTAAATGGTTAGTAACTTCTAGAATAATTTTATAATATTTTCTTAATTTTTATAGAATAATTTATCTATCTAGAATAAATATCCAAAAATGTTTATAACTCTGGAAGTAATTTTAGGTCTTGTCTTCAAAAAAATAAATAAATAACGTTCATTTATACCTACCAAAATGTTTCTAAAGAAAGCTATGTTTCAAAGGATCTGGTAATATTTATTTGCTTGCCTGAATATACCCTGAAAAATCTTTAATTTGAAAAATTCTAAACAAAACAAATTCTAACCAAACCAAAGTATCAATGAGGCACATTCTGAATGAGGTGAGAAAATCTAGGTGATTTTCCTCAAGAAAAGGCAATGCAGTGGGTTTTGAAATGGCAAAATTACACTGTCATCTGACGTTGTTTAACCCTAGAACATTTAATCAGGACAGAGACATTCCATAATAAACATAACATGAAAATACTTGGTGTTTATAGCTCTGTAGAAACCCAAATCCATCTGGGAATGAAACAGGACATGAAAAGTAGTTTAGAATTTCCATTTTGCAATGTCATTGCTATAAATAACTTATAACTCCAATATTTGTATGTATACATTAATTTTATGTGCTGATGATATTAGAAATATGGTCTTCAGATTTCTAGCACAGATATAAGTTTCTTCCAGGTACAGCATCTACTCTTTTCCTAGCCTAACCACACGTGTCCACAAAATTCCACCTTCAAAACTTTAATTGGTTATGATGAAACCTTTGCTCAATCTGAGATATCAGTCCAGTAGGATGTATTATCTATTTACCTGTGAGAGCTTGTTTCTCTTTAAATCATGATCATAAAGCTCTCTTCCTCCTTGAGTCTTCCCTCATACACCCTTCCTTACTATAGTTAGTTCTTTCTTCATATGTTGACATTGTCATTTAACAGATGGCTTGGCAGGTTTTGAGGCTGTCGAGAGGTTATCCAGCAGGGTAGTTAGTATTATATACTACTCATCATGATTTTCCAATTATTTAATTCCTCCCATCCTTTTTTCCTGTTGAATCAGAGACATTCAGAGCCCAAAGAGAATGGGTGGCTGTCGTCATAACTTCCTATTCAAAATGGAATCATCAATGTGTCCCCCAGCAGAAGCACTCTGAACAAGGACGATAAAATTGTACCTAAATTAAATGTGTATTTCATCATCAAGAACAAAGTTTGAACTCTTCTACAGTGGAAACTGTCCATTGCAATTACCCTACTACTGGGTAGATGGCTGATCACCCCACGAAGTTATGCCATATTGGTAACTCAAGTTTGGTCTCTTACTGGCAAATTAAGCATTCAAAAGTGGATGTAGTCAGGGTGTACTAAGGGACGATCATTCATATACCACTTCCATTAACTGTTGGGTGCCGTTATATGATGGTCCGTGATTAAGCATTTAATCTCTACTGAAGCAAAAAAAGCAAACCAATAACTATTTCTCAAAAGAGAAGCAGTTATCTGCAGAAGATGGCAGCACTTTGATCCAATATCTTAAAGAGTCTGTGCTGTGATTTAATAGGATTCTTCCAAAGACTCTAAACAACATTCTTAGCTGCAACTGCTACTTTAAGTAGCACCAAATCTGCTGAATCATGTGCTCCAAGTGAAGAGAAGTTTACACAGCAGCCTCGGACTATTGTAGAGTCTTCTCTTGCTCTGAATTCCACTTAAAAATGTGGTTAATGAACCAGAGTAACTCACTCAAATGAGGAATATGGAGCCTTCAAAATCCAAAGCACCCACTAGATATTGTGCCTCTTTTATGGTTATAGGAGAAACCAGATGCAAGAACATATACTACACTGTAGAAGGTATGTTTCAAAACACCACTGAGGAAAAGGTACCTGAATTTTAGCTAATGTATTTCCTACCATCTGACACAAATGTCTTACCAAGAAGTCTAGAGTAGATGCTTTGTCTTGCTTATGAAATGCAATAAGCATCATGTTTTCAATGTAATGGCCCACTGTGGTATCTTGTGGAAAAGGCAATCAAGATCCCTATTAACTGAATTATGAAACAGGCCTGGAAGTTGATATACCCTTGAGATCGATCAGTGGCATTACATTGCTGGCCTTCCCTACTGAAAGCAAACTGCTTTTTCTGTTCTTTATCAACTGGGATGGATAAAAAGTTATTTGCCAAATCAATAAGTGCATATCAGGTAGCAGGGAATGTGTTAATTTGCTCAAACAATAAAACCACATCTGGTACATCTGCTGCAATTTGAGCTACCCCGTGATTTAAGTTTTGGAAAATCCACTGTGATTCTCCAAAATAGCTCTCTTCTATACAGATCAAAGATGCTTGTTGAACAAGGATGCTGTGGGATTCAATATTCCTGCATCTTTCAGAACTTTGATGTTGGCAATAATCTCTGTAATTATTCCCCTAAGATATGCTATTATCTTTGGTTTATCATTATCTGAGGCAGAATCAGTTCTAGTGGCTTCCATTTCACCTTTCTTACCATAACAGTTCTCACTCCACATGACATGCAACCAATGATTCAGTTGCTGAATATTCCAGTCCCATTATAGTCCAGAATAGAAAAAATAATCACAGGATGAGGGACACAATTACAATGAAATGATCTGAACCAAAACTCCATTGATCACCTGATATTCATATACTCCTGCTTTGAGTGATGACCCACAATGATGTTTTGGGTCTCTAGTAGTGAGTATTAGTTCAGAGTCAATGTCCAGTAACTTCCTACTGCCCACTCAATAAAATTTTGATTATGTGTTTTTCTTTCACATACAATCCTATCAGTGAAAGACTGTAGTTCCTCTTTGGGGCAGTGAAAGAATAATTAAAACTATAAATTGTGGTTAGTATATGGGGTTTACTTTTCAAGGATACCTGCCTTACTCATCATTCAAATTATTTGGGGTCTGTAAATGAACTCAAATCTGAAAATTGATGGAAGGATGATAAATATTTTTAGGATTCATATTGTCCAAGAATTTTCAACTTATACAGATAAAGTAAGAATTTAATAGGCTTCCTATCTCTTTCACTTCTTGAAACACTGGTAAGTTAGCCATTGACACAGGTCTGTGTCAGTTAACTACTCAATTATGTTTGACTCTGGCCATATAGTAATCACACCACCTTCTCTTTGGCGGTTCAATACATTCACTTGAGTCCCGCGTTACTATTATTGCATTTAGACTTCTCATTTCAGTGACTACTCTTCCCCCTGAATGGTAGGTCTTATAAAGAACAATTACAGAACTCTTCACGAACTCTAGAACTTCCCTCTCAATTTATTTCTCCAAGTGATAAAAGGAATGTCCCCTATTCACTCCCAGTGCAGGTTAAAGCAAATCCTCTCTATTATTAGAGCTTCCCTAAACCTTTGAATTCCTTAGACCATATTAAAACAAAGTAAGTCCAACATTTCCAGCTTACACACTATGATACTTTGGGGCCATGTTTTTGTCCTCTGGCCAAATAGGTACAGAATACTTCCCAAATTCTGGAGTCACATTATCAAATGTACAATCTCTGTTCAGTGAACCCATGTCAGTCAATGAACTTGACATGATCTAACTATGGTGGTTCTATTTTATTTATTTGGAAGTAAACTTTGCCTATTTAACATTATTGTTCTACATTTTACTTAAACTTAGGTCAGTGGCATCCAAGGCACTTAGTAGATATTCATTGATAAAGAGATTAATCAATGAACTAGTAGAGATATTTTTAAAGTTTTGAATGTAGGTACTATTTAAAATCAAAAGTTGAGTTATTGCCTCTATTACTAAAATCAGGTTGTAAAGGTAAAATTATAAAACAAAGATGTGACTAAGAGTTGTTGGCTCAAAGCAGAAGTTTGAGAACTAGCTAACCCAGCCAGCTCAAACTGCCACCTGGTTCCTAAGTTGCCTCTCATAGTGGAAAGTGCTACAGTCAGTAAGACTTTTATTAAGTGACAGTAATTTAGAGACGTTCAAAACTGAACAACTAGCTTTGTGGTTTTACTCTAGGAGTAAGATCAGGCAGGATACTGAATTTATGGCTAACCTCGAACCTCTAGACTTGAGAAATAATTAAGCCCATACAAGGAAATAATATAGAAATAAATAAATGGTTTGAGACAATCTAAATAAAAGATTCTTTCTAGTTATTCCTCTCTATAAATATCTTATAATAATTTCTTCTTGGATGTGACAAACTTTTTCCTAGCAACCCATTGTTCCTCTCACCTCACAACCACCTTTTCAATTATTTTCTCATGTAAGATTGGAGTTACAAAACAAAATTATTTTTGTCTCATGGCATCAGAAGCATAAAACCTCATGTGCCAACAGCTTGGGCTTCTGGAAATCATCTCTTCCTCATAGCAGCCACAAAAGATCAATGGCTTTTAAACAAAATCCTATTTGCAAGCAGCCAGCAGTTTGGCATGTCTCTTACATGGGTTTTGTCTGCCAAATCTGGGAGAAAGTGAACAACAAAAGGTAGTCATAGGGAGTGTCATTTTCCACTGGAATAAGGCCTGTTTACTAGAGTGTTAGAAAGGAGAGGGGAATGATCTACATATTAAAAGAGAAAGAAGAGTTTAATATTTAGGAAAGATTCCAAATTTCCAAGATATTCCTCAAAACTAGATGCGCCTTGACTATCATTTCTCTCTCTCCCACACCTATACACATATGTGTGTATACATGCATCTACATGCATGTGCATATACATATATATACACATGTCTGTGTTTATATATGTATTTTTAAACATAGTTCTTATCTTTCAATAAACCTAAAAGAGAGGTGATTGAATGGAATATTTGGGTGACATTCTGATTCAAGTTTTTGTGAAATTTGTTTTTATCTCTTTTTAGAATTTGTCACTGGGATGGGAAAAATCGTGTTTGTGCTATATTCTCATAATTAGTTTGCTATTTATGTAATGAATTCGAGCATTTTAAAATATAGAAATGAAACATTACAACAATATTTGCTTGTTAATAGCCACTTGTTTTCCTGAATTCTAAAGGTTAAGAAATTCCTCTAAGTTTGAATATCCTAGAGCATTAAATCAAATAAAACTATGTTAAAAGAATTATATTGAAGATTTATAAGATGAAGAAATAATTAATTTAGGTTAAAATAAGTCATCCCGTGTATGAGGCTAGGTGATCAAATCAAAATGACTTGACAAGGCTATGCCTGATTTATGAACAATGGAATAATGTTGGGGAGGTTAATCTAGGAACATTGGAGTCGACAGGCATTTCTATTCCATCAAATTCATGTTAATAAAATATTTTAAAATTGTTACATTCAAAGAGGAATTTACATTAAGACTGTTACGGAACTCTATAATCATCATTAAAAAAAGCAATAGTACCGTCTACAGTCATAACACTCTGAATGGGCCTGATCTGTCTGATCTCAGAAAAAAACAGCAGAACAACATGAAGAAAAATGTTTACTTCTGACTCATAAAGTACAACTTAGAATTTTTTCAGCTCTTTTTTAAAATGATGCTTCTACCTCTGCTTCTAATAAAATAAATCTTATTTTAGTGGAAATAAAATGGCATAAATGTAATTTACTTTTCTGACATTTATGTGTTTGTTTTCTTTCCCCATTTAACTTTACGGGAACCATAAAACTGAATTAGCTAGAAAACCACTCCTGTGTTTAAAAATGTTTTCTGTTTAATTGGTGTGTATTTTACTGATCTGAGATCACCAATAGTAAAAATATTAATAGATTTATACTAGTACTTATAATTGAATGTTATACCATTAATGATATATAATCAGCCAATTAAAATATTGGCAATGGAATAAATTTTGTGAAACTCTGAATACACTTCTGAGAAGTATACTTAAAAGGTAATGTGAGAGCTTTCTTGCAAATCATGTCTAAATGCATTGAATGAAGGCTGCAGTATTTTATTAAACGTATATCAAATGAATATTTGATACATTTGTTAATAGAATTAGCAGATTGGCTTAAATGAGTAACATGATTTTTAAAATAGCAATATCTACCATGCTCATTTTTCAAAATACTTTGAATAATTACTAAATCTGATCCTCAGGACAAAAAATTTGAGAGGGCTATAGTGATAATTCTTTTTGAAACACAGATGAGAAAAATTAATGTCTGAGAGATTTAATTATATTATGTATCCAACAAAATCCAACAGCATGTTAGTATAAGAATATAACATTGGTTGGCAAGAGCGGTAGTTATGTGTGTGTTTGTATGTTTTAAAAAGTTTAAATGATATGGGTTAATGTAATAAATGTTACACATTACAGACCAAAGAACAAAAGAAACTGTGTGTAAAAAAATAACTTCCACAGAAAATTTTTTCATCCAATCTAATCTTAATCTACTCTTCAAATAATATTTATTGAATGGCTACAACAAAAGATACCATTTTAAAATGTGCAATCAAGTAGCATTGAGAAAGATAGGAAATCTTTCTACGTAACTGGCCTTAATAAACTAAGATTGATCTACTTTTTTCTGTAGAATGGATCTAGAAAAAAATAATAAATGTGAAACATGCAGATACATATAAAGCAAGTAAGAGGAAGAAGAGGGATTATATGTGTTTGACCAAAGCCTTTTGATGAATCATTTTGGTTGTTGGAGATTAGCTTTCAGGGCATGACTGAAATGAAATAGAATAGGCAAGGAGAGTGATCAAACTCCATTTATTTCTGATTCCAAATTCAAGTCTTGTTACTAGAGCGAAGTTTGGTTAGCAGGATTCTACTTTAGGTACTGAATAACTAATGCATTTTGAGATTGTCTTCTCTTCTTGATCTGAGTTTCCTTGATTTTACAGGTGATGATTCTCACTCATGAGCTGTTCAGACTTATTTGAATGGGGTCATTCTTTTTGAAGCCCATCCATGTGCCATATATGATACGTATGATACAGTTGAAAAATACTGTCAATTTATATCTAAATTACATGACTAACCTGTTAAGAACTCACTTAATCATTACTCTCAGAAACAGAGTATTAAATATTAAGACATTTTATAGACACAATTTTAATAAATAAAAATAAGTGGACTCATTCTTATTTTATCTCACACAAAAATAAAATAAGGGAAGGTCTAAGTTTTGATCTTGAAGATTTGAATGTTTGTCAAAGCTCGATAGGGTTAATTTTGCATTTTTTACAGATACATCCATTAGATTGTGCAATGATTTGCTAGGACTCAAAAGTGTCAAAAACGTTGTTATATCTACAGGTACAGCTTATTATAGACAAAAAGGGTATAACATTAAAAGATGAGCAGGGCAGATACAAGGAGGGAGCAGGAATGAGCTTCCAGTTATCTTCCCCATCAGAGTCATCTACATGGTTTGTAGATCTCCCAGCAACGATATATAACACACAAGAAGTATTGTCAGTCAAAGAAGTTACCTTAGCCTTTGTGTTCTGTTTCCTTCTGATGTCAGTCGCTGGACAGGGCTGAATATGGACATGACTGATCTCACTCATAGTTGCTCAGTCTCCAATCCCTGCACAAGTCACACAATAAACACTACCCAAGCCCCCAGCGTAAATCACATTGTTAATGTAAACAATATGGAACGACCCATGTCCTCAGGCAAACAGAGAAGCTCTTATCATACAATATATTCCAAGAGCTTAGAGGTTATCTCTAAGAGGCAGGCAGTGCCAGACATTTTAAAGGTGTGTGCAAGGTTTGCAACAGCTGTTCTACTGAATTAAGACCTTACAGCATTGGAAGAGTGCAGCGGGCAAAGCAGACAAGTGTTCATTGTGTGTGTGTGTGTGTGTGTGTGTGTGTGTATTCTTAATATATTTATTATTTATAATTATAACCAAATTAAATATATGTTGACATCAAAATGTGTACATTATCCAAATCATTAACTTCCTTACCTGACACGCCCTCCTGCATTCCTTCATATTTCTCACTGAAGTCTCAAATGTCTTCCATGTATGACTGAGAGAACTGTGATGTGCCTTTCAGCAAAGAGGAGAAAATTAGATAATAAACTGTTCATGAGAAATATGATGGCTTATAGTTGTCAACACAACAGAAGTGCAGAGAAATTTAAATGCAATTTTAGAATTCCTGACTCAAGCAGATTTTTAAACAATATGCACAAAGAAGACAATAAAGCATAAAAACATGGACAGAAGTTTTCTAAATAAGAAAGTGGTTACAAATTATTGCTGTTATTTTTCACATATTCGTTATTTTATTACAGTTAGAACTTACAATAGAAATATCTCCAACTGCTTTTCTAGTAAATGCTGACCTTTCTGAGAGTTCCATGGGAAAATGTCTGTTACCCACGAGTTGGAACCTGTCCTCCTCTGAGTAGTTGCTCTGCTCAACTTGGTTGTTTGCAGTCGGGGACCATGCCTGTAATTTTGAAAACATTTTCTTGATCGCATGTGCAAATCCTTAGTGTTGAGATAGGAAACACATTACACAGCATATGTGCATATTCATGCAAAAATATGCTTTTAATCACTTAACCTTTTTTTAAAGATTTATTTTCATTTATTCATACAAAAACTGGGGTGTAGGCCAGAGGTAAAGGGAAGTGGTGAGAGGATTCACCAAGACAGAGTGGGGAGCAGAACAGGCAGATTAACTGAAATACACTGCTGAGGGGAGCAGCGGGAGAGACAGGAAAGTTGTGCTGCGCCATGTGGGTCAGCTTCCTGGCCAGGGATCGAACTTGTGCTGCAGTGGCTGCTGATAGCTTCACAGTGATGATATTTAGCCCCTTGCACCACCAGGAAGGTCAAAGTGCATTTAAGGGATAGGATATATTCATGGGGCATGTCCTACTTAGTTTACAGAACAGCAGTTTCTATAGCAGTTCTGTAAAACACAATTGTGATAGCAACTAGAATAGTGGAGAAGTCACTTTGTGCTGGTCCTAGTTTAAGATTAAAACCTACTTTCTCAGAGTACAAAGAAGAGTGTTGTGAAGTAGGTAATACTGACTTTTTTTTCTTCTTCATGTGAGGAAACCGGGCTTAGCTAAATTAATAACTGAAGTCCCAGTCTCGGTAGAGGATGGGATAGGATTCAAACACTGTCTCTGATTCTAAAGACCTTCATGTCAACACTGGTGCTGTATTCAGTATTATTTCTCAAGATACAGCCTCTGGTAAGGAATGTCACTGTTCTTCCACAGGCAGATTCAGATGCACATTTTTCTAGTGTCAATTTGAATATGTCAGAAAATAAGATCTTGTGAATATATGTGCTTGGTTTACCTAATAACTATCAAAAGTCTCCCAGATAGTGCAATCCTGATCTATTTTTTTCACTCTAATAGTCAACAAATAATGTTTGGCATGCTAATTGGTGCATGCTAGTATTTTTCTAATATCACACACACACACACACACACACACACACTTCATGTTTTTTCTAGGATAGCGATTTCTTACAATTCCATTTCTAAAGGAAGGTGAGAAGGTACAGGGGCACATGAATTTCAATTTCCTGACATATGTCTGCCCAGCTGCACACAAATAAAATACCACACAGTCAGGCACTAACACTGGCCACGCAGAACACAATGGTGAACAGGGAACATGGCTGGGGCGATGGGTCACTAAAGAGGAGCCTGGACTCTCCTACCCTCTGAGGCAAGACAGGCAAAATAAGATGATTGTTTTTTATGCTCATTTTCTGGGTATTTTCTCCTTATCTTGAAAATTATAATAACAAATAAGTACATGGGGGGGGCGCTCAAAAGAAAAGCATAAAACTCTAAGGAGGCAAGAACTAGAAAACGAGAGGAAGCCTGACTGCATTCGGGCGCATCTGCCTCCTGTTTCTCAGCCTCCTCCTTTCTTGGCCCTTTTAGTTGGTTCTCCCAGAGTCCCATGTTTGGGTCTGTGGGAGGAAGTTCCAGGCCTTGATGTGGTCTTTTGGGGAGAAGAAGAGGCACAGGAAGAGGCAGAGGAAACAGGCTCTTGGTCCCATGAGGCTCTGTCAGGTTTGGACTGAGCAGATAGAGGCACCAGCTACACAAATCTTTCAGGTGCAGGCTCACTGGTCTGCCCTGAGCAGAGACCTGTGGTGCCACCTGTAGTTCTTGGGGTTTAATGTGCTGGGCTGTTCACAGAGCTGCAAAGAGCCATGTGGTGGCACCCCGGTGCCAGCAGTTCTTCACAGCCTCACAGACTGCAGCCAGGCAACCACTGGAGAAACCATTTTTGTAATCTTCCTCTGCCAGAGGAAAAAATGTCCTTCAGTATGTTCTTGGATAAATCATTCACCCAGAGGAATAGATTTTTCACAGAAAGATGCCAAAACCCCACACATCAGACTTGGTGGAAAATTTCTTCCCTCCTAATATCTTGGGCCTGACCACTGACCTACAGTTTGCCCAAGTCTGGGAGCTGAAAGTGTCCTTGTTGAGTTCACATTTTATGACCTTAACCATGTTGTCCTTGGACACCAGCACATGGGCAGCCAAGTCAGGGGCACAAAGCTGTTGCCCTCCGAGTATTCCAAGGCTTAGCAGACATCCAGTTAGAACTTTAGGAGACAGTTTCCTCCCAGGCCTCACTGACGCCAAAACAGCAGATAATACAACACTCTCCCCCTGGCCTGGTGTTAAGAGCCTTTCTCATCCATGATCACTTCAGAAGCTGTACCTGGTTGCTTTGCCAAAGTTTTGTCGTGACTGAAGTTCCAGCCCAGAAAATCAGGGTAACGGCATCTTAGTTAATACACTTAACGATGATTTTGTTCCCTAACTAACCACCCAGCATCACATCTCCAAGTTCCCTCCTCTTGATGGATAAGAGCAGCATCCAGTCCTTCAAATTCTACACCCAATGACTGCAGAATAACTCACGCCTGTGCCCTCCATAACCTTTGACTGATGAGCTGAACACAAGTCTATCTGCATCTGATGTGCAGGGCTCCATCCGCTGCATAAGGCTCACAAAGGACACTTCCTCTCCAAGCAAGCTTGCTTGCGTGGCCCAATATACAGTAATGTCCCACTTTGCTGCTGTAGTTGAGACACAGTGAGTAGTGTGGAGGTAGTTGGTTATCTCTCATACCAGGAACAGGTCCCCCCCCCCCACCACCACTAGTGGGTGTTGGTGCTGTCCATGGTGCTGCTGGTGGTGCTACTGCTCAGCTGAGGGCTCCACTTCCTCTAGGTCACACTGGGTCAGCACCAGGGAGCAGCTGGCCCTATCAATTTTCTGTCTTTTTAGCTGTTTTCTAATTAAACCTTTTTTTTTAATATTTAAACTCTAGATGTTAGGACAGTGCTGAGTTTAAAATTGGCATTTTGTTTTATTTTTCCTTTCTGTTTTTGGTGCTAATTGAATTCATTATACAGCTGGGGTCCTTGCTGATTAACTGTTTATATGGAGGCCTGGCTGGGCCTGCTCTCTTCTTGTCCTCCACACCACCACTCCCAACGCTATTATGTGTCAGCTTTTCCAGAAGAAAATTCCTCTAAAATAGGTTGATTATATGACAAGAGGTGAGAGAGAGCTTCTCACAGCCCAGTACCTGTGATGGTCATGATAAAGAAAATTTGATGGAGTAGATTTCTTAAGGGTGTTAAGAGCTCAAAAGAATATTGATTTTAAAAAAAATTTAAAAAGGGGCTCCCTGGTGGTGCAGCGGTTGAGCACTGTGTTGTGGAGCTGTTGGCAGCTGCAATGCGAGTTTGATGCCCATCAATTCCGGACCAGGGAGATTCCCGCGTGGTGCGGCAGACCTTTCCTGCCTTACCCGCTGCTCCCCTCAGCAGTGTATTTCCGTCTCGCTGCCTGTGCTGCTCCCCACTCTGTCTCTGGTGAGCCCTCTCGCTGCCCCACGCCTCTGACCTGTACTCCAGCTTGTATGCATAAATAATAAATCTTTAAAAACATAAAATAAAATAAGTAATAAAAACCTAACCAAATACCTGCCATTTAATCTTGTTCTTTTCATCTTGTTTCTGGTATGAAAATATTGTTGAAAATATGGTTTTGTTGAAAATATATGAATATGTATATATAATATATAGTATATAAGTATATAACAAAAACCAGTTCTAGGTATAAAACCAAATTGATTTTTCGAATATTTTTAAAGATTTATTTATGCATACAAGCTGGGGTACAGGCCAGAGGCGTGGAGTGACAAGAAGATTCACCAGAGACAGAGTGTGGAGCAGAACAGGTGGATTGACTGAAATACACTGCTGAGGGGAGCAGCGGGTGGGGCAGGAGAGGGCTGCTATGCCATGTGGGAATCTCTCCAGCTGGGCATAGAACTCACGTCGCCCTGGACAGCTCCACAGCGCAACGCTTAACCACTGCACCACCAGAGAGGCCCTTTTTTTCTAATAGTTTAATTTTTATATGAGAAAAACTTAGTTACAAATATTTGGAAGGGTTACCAAATGAATTTTGAACTTGGTCTTTAGATGTCTTGCAAATGTAAATTATACATCATTAGTTATGTGTTAATAAAGGTCTACTTTACCTGCAAGCTGGGAATGTAAAATTTGAGTTAATTCTTATTATAGAGTTATTAAAACTGTACAGTAAGTAATGGCTACTTTCTTAAACGTGGTTATTACTTAGTGGAGTTAAAGTTTGTCAAAAAAAATTGCTGCAAATTTAGATGAGATGGTTTAAAATTCATTGATTGAGTGATACGTTTTCTTTATTTTACTCAGTAGAATTTTAAGAATATTTACTACGAGTCAGATTGAATGCTTGGTAGGAGAATATATATGAGATCAATCCGAGATTTAAACAAACCAACAAGAAATACAAAAAAACACATAGGTTCCCAGAAAAATCTCAGTTAAATATAACTGTTGGAGACATTACAAAATTCTAGAGTAATCAAAAGAAGAGACATCAAAATCATCTAACATTTTTTCCCCAGCATTCTTAAGTTATCAGTCACAAAAAAAATGTGTATATATTTAAGGTGTACATTATGATGATTTCATAAAAATATGTGTGTGTGTGATATATATATATATACACATATATATGTCATATAAGATAATTAACACAACCAAATTGATTAGCACATTCATAACCTCACATAGTTACTGTGTGTGTGTGACACTTGGGAACACTTAAAATGTACTTTTTTGTGAAAATCACATATACAATACAGTGTTATTAATTATAGTCATCATGCTGTATATTTGATTTCCAGAACATATGCATCTCATCACTGAAAGTTTGAACCCTTTAACCATATATTAAGTGGTCAAAATTGACTTTTGTTATATATTCTCTTTTGTGTGAAGATTAAAAAAATCATCACTAATTTTATATCTGTTCATATTTAGAATTATTCCATCACATTTTTCCCCCAGAACCACAGCAAAAAGATGAAAGTCGACATTTTGCATAAATCAAGCCCAATTTGGTAATGTTGATCTCTTCTTATAGCTTCCTAAAAGGCAAAGAAATCAAAGGTGATGAGCTGGGATGAAAATTACAAATAGATAATTTGTCAGAGTTCCTTACTAATTTCAATAGCTGAAAATACTCATTTAAAAAAAAATCCTTTTTTATCTGCTATTTAACAAGAATCCAATTACTGAGCATGAGTGTACCGCCTCATAAATAACATCCTCTTAGTTTTCCAATCACACCATTCCAATCCAGTATTTTGTCAGCAAAAGTCCTGTTTTTAAAAATAATACTTTTGCCATCTGCTTACCCATATGTGCTACACATCACTGAATGTTAGATTCTCTGCAAGTTTTATAGTCAGAGCCACAAACCTTGAATGTGTTTTCTCTCATAATTAGCATTTTACAACCACATTAAAGTGATCACAGGTAAACTGTTTCATTTTGGTGTGTTATTTTGATTGTAATCAGACTACTTGCTGGAAAGTGAATTTGTAGCCAATATATTTTAGTTATAAAGAGCTTTTTTTCTCTTTTATAGCAAATACATTATTTTAAAGGTCACACTTGTCAGACCTATAAACTAGATCCCAACCTTGAGGTGTGTAAGTCATCCCTCAACGGATTCATCAGTGTTTACACTGGGAGGAAGAATGTTATCTTAGCAGCTCCATCAGTTTCAATGACTAATGATGTCATTTGCAATCTCTACAATTGGCTCCTCCCAAACAAAAGGGACACTGCTTGGACAGGGCTTCAGTTTTTGGTTTTCTAGTATGTTGGTTCATTTTCTTATCTTACAAAACATGGCAAAATGCAAATAGATATATACTGGGATCTGAAGACCCATAGCCCTTCAATTTAAACACTGTTCTATTTGTGAATAGTTAAGAACAGTTCAATCCCTTGGAACCTTGCCAAACTCACACTTTCATGTTTTTGTAAATGTAAGGAATTAAACCATTCAACTCCTGTTTTTCGTATTCCATATTTTCATGACTATAATGTAAATTGAGACAATACACATGACGTTTTGGCAAAATCCTCTCATTGTACAATATATTGCTTAAATAACCTTAAAATTCTGATCAACAGTCAATAGTCAGATGCTCGAACAATTTCAAAACACTTTTCTAACGTATGTGCTATCAGTTTCCCTTTATGTAAAGTAAATGATCCCAAAATTGCAGAAAAGAAAAGAGAAACCAGGAACATTCTCAGTGTCTTTTTGAAAAAACAAAATTGAAATCATTTAAAATCACTTATTTTTATATGTGAGGGAGAGAAACAACCAGGGATGAAATGTAAAAAGTAATTGTATTAATTTCTATAAAGATAGGATAAGTCAGTGTGTGGAGGGGCATAGAGAAGAGAGGCCCTAATTAGAAGTGCTAAATCTAAGTGTAGGAAGAGGGCAAAAGTAAGTAAAGTTTGATTAGTAACTTGCATGTATGGGAAGATTATACTAAATTGCAGTAAGTAATATAAATTTCAGCCTCTGATAATGGTGAAATATCCCCTCCAGAATGAGGGTGAGTGTGTGTGTGTGTGTGTGTGTGTGTGTGTGTGTGTGTGTGTGTGTTTGAGATCTATGAAAAGAAGGTTTTATTGCAGGAGAAAAAATCTAAATCCTTTCTGTAAGAAATAATCTCATAATTATTTCAAAGAATTTCTACTCTTTTCTCCATGGAGCACACACATTAACACACACATAGCACACATATTCCATAAACAGGAACACAAGGAGATAAAAAAAATGGGAATAAAATCATTTAAAAAATTGGGGCCTCCCTGGTGGCACAGCGGTTGAGCACTACACTGTGGAGATGTCGGCAGCGCGCTATGCGAGTTCGATGCCCAGCCGGGGAGAATCCCATATGGTGTGGCAGACCTCTCCTGCCTCGCCCGCTGCTCCCCTCAGCAGTGTATTTCTGATCTGCCTGTTCTGCTCCCCACTCTGTCTCTGGTGAACTCTCTTGCCACCCCACGCCTCTGGCCTGTGTCCCAGCTTGTATGTATAAATAAATAAATCTTTAAAAAAATTATTTAAAAAATTTAAGAAATATGGGCTACAGATGTTAGAATTATCAGACAAAAACTTTAAAATAAACTTACATCACCCTTCCATGCTAATTTCAGCATACAACTTTAAAATTTTACGGCATTGGTTTTTAAAAGAACAAATTAGATTTCTAAGGATAAAACTGAAATAATTGAAAGTTAAGGACTATACAGAATTCCTTAAGAACTAATTAGGCATTAATTAGGCATTAAGTAGAGTCTTAAAAAGAGAAGACTAGATAGAAGTGTGGGTAGAACAACACTATGAATATACTAAATGCCTTTGAATTGTTCACTTTAAAAATGCTTAATTTTATGTTATGTGAATTCCACCTAATAAAAAACAGTTTATTGTAAAGGGAGAAAACAAGAATGGCACAAAACGATTACTGTATGTATAATGGAAGGCATTTCCCTATTTGGCAAAACATATCAAGTTTCCAATTCAAGAAGTCCTGTAGTGGAATAATAGAAAGAAAAACATAGGACCTCCCTGGTGGTGCAATGGGTTAAGTCTTAGCACTATCTGCAGCCACTGCAGCAAGAGTTCGATCCCAGCCAGGGAGCCTCCCACATGGCACAGCAGACATCTCCTGTCTCGCCCACTACTCCCCTCAGCTGTGTATTTTAGTAGATCTGCCTGTTCTGCTCCCTACTTTGTCTCTGGTGAATCATCTCACCCCACCTCTAGCCTAAACCCCAGTTCTTGTAAGCATAAATAAATAAATCTTAAAAAAATAAAGTGTAAACTAAAAAAAAAAAAAAAGAAAGAAAAACATACATATTGTGGTGACCTGTTTAGACTGCTGTAAAAAATAGAAACAAAAAAACTATAATCTTAATAAAAAGATATTTCTCCTTTATAAAAACAAAAAGGCTTACTACTGATTTCTCAACAGAAAGTATAAAAGCAAAAATCAATGGTATAATTTAAAATTAATTACCATCTAGACATCTACAAATAATGCACTAGATATCAATGATCATATAACAAATTACCTACAAAAATACTGACTTAACAAGTTTGTTTTATCGCATAGCTTCTGTAGATCAGGAATCTAGAAGAAATTTAGCTGAATGATTCAGACTTTGAGCCTTTCAAGACTAATTTGGGGGATGATGTTCTTGTGCATCTAGCCTCAGTGCTGCTGACAGGCCCAGAAGACCTCTTCTAAGCTCACTCATGACTGCTTGGGGCCTTGGTTCCTTGGTCTATAGACCACCTGAGTGTCCTCATAATGTGGTTGCTAACTTCATAGTCCCCAGGGTTAACTCATGGCATGACAGCTGACTTCCACTAGACCACGTGATGCATGTCTCTATGCAAATGCGAGTGGGGGAGGAGGGAGATGGGGGGAGGAGGAAGATGGGGGGAGGAGGGAAATAGGGGGAGGAGGGGCATGGGGCAGGGGAGGAGAGAGAGAATGCCTAAAACAGAAGCTATAGTCTCCATAATCTGTTCTCAGAATTAATAGGCCACCACTTCTGCCATGATCTATTTTCTAGAATATATGAGTTGCTAAATCCAGTCCACACTCAATAGAAAGTGGTATGGTTAAACTACAACATTTTAAGGAGAAACAAAGAATCTGTAGTGATTTATGTCAAAAGTTCCACAATTGATGAACATACTATTCAAAACCAAAGGTGAATGTTTCACTGAGAAATAAAATGATCCCAGATCAAAAATATGAAATACAACTAAGAATGAACATCAGCAGAAAAGGGAATTATGTGGATGTAAGTCAATTTCATGGCATATCGACAGAATAACAAATATCATTTTTCATGTATTTGTGTTGGGGGAGTGTGTGTAACATATACCACACACAGAGAAGACAGAGACTAAGAAAGAGAGTTATGGGGGTGACAGAGGGGAGGAAGATACTATTAAAATTATTAAAGATGGGAGAAGGCTAATTGCATTGACATTCTATGTATTTCATGTGAACAAGAAATATACTGTTGCTTACACATGTAATATATTCATCAATGTCATACACCTATATCTTTACATATACCTACATTTGCCTCAATAATGAGGCAATAAAATGCTCTCTAGGAAATAATTGAGGCCTAGGAATGTTGTAATAAAAGCAATATTTTAATTAAACTAAATGAAATCACATGGAGCAGATGAAACAAACAGTCATACATATGATTAATAGTACTAAAACAGTTAAGAAATTCACCTAAGAAACAATTCAAGTAGGTAGAGCAGGAATGAAAAATAAAATATACTGAGCACGTAAAATATATAACTTAAGTATAATTTATAGACAACTTTTAAAAAATGATGCAAAAATATCATGCAAAAACAAGAAAAAATGCAGATGAATGAAGTATCAGTGAAAGCAGAGTTTAGGGCAAGATACATTACAAGAAAGAATGAGTGATATTTGTGTAAGGTCAACATTTCATGAAAATTAAAGACATATCTCTGTGCATATTAAACTAGCTTAAACACATAGAAATCAAACTGTGACAGAAATAGCAACTTCTCCTTGCCCCAGCTGTGGAGAACTTCACCATGTTCTTCGACATCACTTTCAACAGCAAACACATGGGCAACATCTCCCTTGAGCTGTGTACAGATAAAGTTCTAAAGACAACAGAAAACTCTCCTACTCTGAGCACTGAGGAGAAAGGATTTGGTTATAAAGTTTTCTGCTTTCACAGAATTATTCCAGGACTTATGTGCCAAGGTGGTCATTTAACCCACCACAGTGGCAACATGGTTTAGTTCATCTGTGGGCAGAAGTTGATGTTGAGGATTTCATCCTGAAGCACACAGGTGCCGGAATCTTGTGGATGGCAAATGCTGGGCTTCACACGAATGGTTCTGCTATTCACTTGTGCTGCCAAGACTGTTTGGATGGACTGTGGTCTTTGGCAAGATGAAAGAGGGTGTGAATATTGTAGAAGCCATGGAGGGTTTGGATGCAGGAATGGCAATACTACCAAGAAGATCACTATTGCTGACTGTGGACAGATCTAATAAATTTGACTAGTATTTTCTTTTAACCACCAGATCATTCCTTTTGCAGCTCAGGAGAGCACACTTTCATCCCCTCTGCTCAAACTATCCTCTCATCTTTATGCTTTTACTACAGTTCTTTGGGCTTCAATTTTCCTTATCCCCTTCCCAGTCTAGTTGTATTAGAGTTTAATTTATGATTATGAAAGAAACAATGACTAACAACAAAAAAAGAAACAAGAATAAGCATATGATTTGTCAGGTTTTATTTTTATGCTAGACTTATAAAATATATTATATCTAATTTAACTTTTTTTCTTTTCTCTGAAAGAGTGAATTTTGGAATTATGTGTATTTGAGTATTTAGAAGAACTTGCCTGTAAATCCACTTTTGTTTCTTGCACTCTGTAGTCTTCAGTGTCTGAAGGTCTAGTTAGATTGTTTTTAAAAATGCTTCAATTTTTGGAAATTATATTTTTTCCCCAAAGAATCAATTTCTTCCATTTTTGTCACAGAGTCATTGATAATGTCTTAGTTTTAATTCACTCTCAAGAGTTGCAGGGGTGTTGTTCGCATGCATATTTTAAATTTGGGTTCTCTCTACCCTCCTTTTGTTACGCTGGAAAGCTCCTACATTTTGTCAGTCTTTTAAAATAACCCAGTTTTGAATTTGCGTTTTTCTAGTATATTGGTTTTTGTCCTTTTTCTTTCCTTTGTCTACTTCTCATTCTTCTTCATTATTAATTAGTTCCTTTTGTTTGTTTCATCATTTATTACTTTTGATTGCTTTCCTCTTCTGTTTTTCATTTTGAAGCCTATATATTTCCCTCTAGCTACTACTTTAGTTGCAGCCTGCATTTATTGGTGCATTTTTTTTTGTTATCATTCAATTGCAATAAGTAAATTACTCTTATTGTTTAATACACAAGTGTCTGCTTCTGGTTACCAGTTTGTTTAACTGACTTTTTTCCCCTTCTTCCAAAGCTTTGCTTCTTTAATGCCTCCTTCTTCCTGGAGATTTATTTAAATTTAATTTTCATAAATTTGGGGACTGTTCAATGTGTGTATTTATATTGGGTTCCTTATCTAGAGCTACCCTAGGCTAAATATCCTGCCTCCTCACCGAAGATAGACAAATCTTTCAAATTTTTCAGGTTTCATTAAACAATTTCATGGTGCAGCTTTTCTTTGGTGTTCACGAACAGCCTAGGGTTCCTCTTTACCTTGAAAATTGTCCTCTGTGAATTGCTCTTTATTATTCCTGGTCATTGATATGATTCAAATAGGATCCTCTTACCACTCCTTCACTCCAGTCTTTCATGATTTTGATTGTTTTTATTGGGTTTGTTATTTAGGTTTCTTATTGGCCATACTGTCTGAAAACAAAGACTGAGTATCTGAGTAAGGCTACTCTTGAGACTTATTTATAAGAATATATTATAAGATTGTGATTTGCCCATTCTTGACATATTTTCACAAGTAAATTAAATTTTCACAAGTAAATTTTTATTATATGTAAGCACTCTCAAATGTGAATTAGAAAGGACAGTCTAATGAAATGGTTTATTTAAGTATATTCATATGAGCTGTTGGGAATTCATAGTAGATCTAGTCAAACCTAGATAGTAATAAAATTAATGAATTTTAGAGCTTGAATATATTCTGGTGTTACATATATGGGAAAATGAGGACAAATATTATAATGAGATTTTTTTCTAAAGTCATATATCTAGCTAATAACAATGTAAAGTACTCTGAGCAAGAACTTTTGACTTTCAAAAAAATGGGCAGAAGAGCTAAAAAGACACTACTCCAAAGAAGAAAAGTAAATGGCCAACAAGTATATGAAAAAATATTCAACATCACTTATAATTAGGGAAATGCAAATCAAAACCACAACGAGATACCACAATAAGAATGGCACACATTGAAAAAACATGCAACAAATGCTGGCGAGGATGTGGAGAAAAAGGAACTCTTCTACAATGATGGTGGGAATGCAAATTGGTCCAACCACTATGGAAAGCCATATGGCATTTCCTCAAACTACTAAAACTGGAGCTTCCACAACCCAGCAATACCACTTTTGGGAATCTACCCAAAGGACACAAAAACACTAGTCCAAAAGGGTACATGCACCCGCATGTTTATTGCAGCACTATTTACAATAGCGAAGGTATGGAAACAACCAAATGCCCAAAAATAGATGACTGGATCAAGAAAATGTGGTACATATACACAATGGAATACTCTTCAGCATTCAAAAAAGATAAACACATGCAATTCACAGCAACATGGATGGAGCTAGAAGGGATCATGCTCAGTGAAATAAGCCAAAAGGAAAAAGAAAAATATCGAATGGTCTCACTTATAACAGGAATATAGGGGAACCAAATAAAAGAGCGACAATCAGCGAGGTGGGGTGGGAGGATTGAGGCTCAGAATGGGAGAAAGGGGAGCACAGGGGACTGTGGTGACGATTCACGGGTGAATTGGTGGTGGGACACCTACAGGGAATACACAGTAATGTAAAAGACATAAATAATAATAACAATTAAAAGAAAGAACTTTTGACTTTTATTTATCATTATTTTCACAAATGTTAGCTGAAATATTACTTAAATGTATAACGTAAGTACTATACACATTTGACAGAAATTGTTTACTTTTGAAAACAAAACGATAATAGTTATAGTAGAATAGTGTAGTAATAAACTAATAGTAGAATAGTAGTTATTCTTAGTTTGAAGATGGGAAATTAAATGTTGGAGAGGTTAGTATTTGTCTTTCTTAAATTCATATTCTAGGATAATAAAATGAATCACCCCAGTATGCTTTGCTTGATACTATATAAGTGTTGTGTGTGTGTGTGTGTGTTAATGACCATATTTACAGTCTGTCCTATTACATGCCCAAAGGCTCTTAAGAACCACATAATTAAAAAGTCAGTTTGTGATGATGAGGTTTAGGCTTACAAACGAGTCTTAAGGAAGTCTGAGTTTATTCTAATTAAGTGAACTACCAGGGTGCTAAATGAAATTCTGTGCTTGGCAAACTCTCTTTGCTTTTGCATGGAGTTATATTTGTGGATAAAATATTCTGAGGATGAATGTTAAAAACCCTTGTGACACCTAGACCTTCTCCAGAATTACTTTCTAAAAACACTCTGCAGAGTTTGCCAGCTGTTTTGCAGACTGGGAGTGCATTTTAATTGGCATCACATAACTTTGTGACTGAGAGATTTATTCCTCTCTCCACAAATTCCCTTCCCTTTTTTTAGCCTATTAGTTTAAACTCTTTAAGTTAATATTGCAGGTATTTTTAATTATAAACTCATAGGTGCCATAGTACAACAAGATGTCCAGATTTCCCTTAAGAAAAAAACGAGTGAAAATTAAGATCTGCCAAAAAATGAATTTTGCTAATTATTCAATTAAATTTTGCCCTTTCATCTTTTCTTCAGATCTCTGTCTAATTTATTTGCTCAATCGTACTCAACAAAACTGAGGGAGAATTCATTTTGATACATGTTCTTTGTTAATACAGCGTATTGGAAAATTTTTCAGGGAAAAAATGCCTTCGGACTATGGTCCACCGATTCTGTCTCTATATTCATACAATTTGGAGTTTTGAACTGCTTATTTCACAGAAAGAATGGCTCATATCATCTCATCAATGACGTGTGTGTGTGTGTGTGTGTGTGTGTGTTTAAAGATAAGTTCCATGGCTTTCTGGATTTATCTTTAATAAAACACAAAATGTCATCTGAAAGTTGAGTCGCAATGAAGCTGGAATCTGAAGTCAGGTGCATCTGAATTTGAATGTGAACTCTGCTTTTTGGATTCCACATCACTTGGGCACATCTTTGGGCACATCGCTTGATCTTTTTTAGAATTAGCTCTTTCATCAATAAGTTTAGGAGAATAATATCAAGAGTGAAAAAAAATACAAGTAAAAGCTTAATACAGTGCTTGTCAGACACCTACTATGAAGTAAGCTAATAGTTAACTATTGCAATGAAATGATATAATAAAAGAGTAAATAAGATTATAAGCCCTGAGCTAACAAGAAGGGAGATTTTGAAGAAAATCCCACTTTAAAAGAAGAATAAAATTACAGATTTGTGGCATCCTGCATCTAGCATTGACTATTCAGCATAATTTGAAAAATATACAGGTAGAGAAAAATTTTAAGAACAGCTCTAGTCAATTAGCACATTCACAGAGACAATGCTATTTTAATTCTTTACAGTGAATGCTATTTTCTGACTGTACAATATGAAGACATTATATTTAACATCACATTTTAAAACAATTTAAATGAATTTTTAACATGTTATTTGTTTATTTTCGTGAACTGATGTATTAGATAAGAAACAAAATAAAATAAAACTATGATTAATGGAAATGTTCTAGGCCTCTGGTGATTTGGTTTAATTGAAAACCTCATGATTCTTAAACTTAAGGTTAACTGTAAAATCATTCTTCCCTTATAATTATATTACTTCTGTTACTCCTACCTCTTGGACTAAGAATCTAATCATTTGAAAGAGTAGACCAGTTATAAATATTATACAAGATTTTGGAAAGTAATACAAGCTTATTCGAAGGTATAAGCACCCTTGGAAATCCTTAGGATACTATATTCCATTTATTTCTAACAAATCTCTAATAAAAGACAAATTGTATATAACAGAAAATACTATATTAAATGAAAAATACCCTAGTTATGTATCTATAAGGTGACTTTCATTTATTAATCTACTTATTTTCTATTATCAAGCTACAATTTAGATACATATGTGTACACAAATTATGTCTATGTGTAGATGTATGTTTATATAAATGCCTATATATGGACATGTGCATATATACATATAAACATAATAAAAATTGATTGGTCACAAATATGCATTGTATTACAACTAATAATTGAGAAACAGCAAAATATAATGTTATTTTTAAATTCTAATATATGAGAGATAAACTATGGTAAGATATTATATTATGGCAAAATAAAATTTAAAATGCTTTTTTATTGTATTAGATTTCCCACCTGAATTCTAACCATCACAATGTAAATCTGAATGTACTGATTTTCTTTTATGTGCCTACAAAATATAACAGTAAGTTAAGAAATTAGATCCAGTTCCCATCAATTTGAAGCTTAGTGTTTGCTGGAACCATATATGGACCCTTAAGTTTGCCCATTGACTAATAAATGGTGGGGGTTAAATGTGTTGTGAATTTGGAATATGTATATTGGAGAGGACCTGGTTAAAAAAAAAAATCTTACAAAAAATAGCACTAATAAAAGAAACCTGTATGAAAAGGGAACAATTCAGTTGGGAAAGATACCAATACTGAATAATAATTTTAAAAAAAGAGTAAGAAAGGATGAATTAGGTAAAGAGAACGGCAGCAACATTTTAACATTTTGTGTTAGTGGAAGAAATGCCTTAGTTGTGTAAGACCTAGAAACTGTTCCTACATGCCTAATAACTAGGCATTACATGTGTGAGGAATAATGAAAACATGGCCAGGAAACTGAGAGATGAGACAGATGTCTCAAAAGTGTTGCAGAATAGCACCAGTGTCCTGGCCACATGTTATATTCTAAACAATGCAGGTTTCTGGACCTAGTTGCATAGCTACTGAAATATTTTCCAGCAAAAAGTCCAGTCACCATGCATTGTTAATACTACCCTAGTAGTTCTTCTCTATCTTAAATTTTTCTTTTATGGACCTGTTGGTGTAAGGGGTTAAGTCTCAGCACTATGAAGCTATCTGAAGCCACTGCAGCACAAGTTGGATCAAAGAACTCAAGATTATTTGCCTAGGATAAATTGCAAAAACTATGGTGGCTGACTGAAATGTAAGAATGTTTTTAAAGCAATACAATTACTTTCCAAAGTGGTTTTATTCATTTGAATATCAAAATGAAGCAATAACTTAACTATCTTGTCCTATAAGGATATTTGCATTTCTGCACTGTTTCTTGGTTATTTGTTCGTTATGTTGATATATGAAAACTAATAATGAAATTTAACGGCAAACTTTTTCTTTGATAAATCCAGTGTTTATATCTTACCATGGAATGGTTTGAACACCAAATTGGTGATAGCAGGAATTATTCTTTCCAATAATCTAATGAGTTCATCCAACACTATCACAAAATTATGCCTTTCCTTGTCACAACCTTTCATTCATAAAGATGTGAAAAACTATCAGTACTAGAAGTTAAAACAGCAGAATTAATTTGATCCCAACTGGTGCATGACATGGTGGCAGAAGTTGATGATCAGTCTAATTCTTGATGTTTGACCCTTATGTCCCACAAAAAAATCATCCTCATGTCTCCCAGCTGCCTAATAGTCATAGTGGATGCCTCCAATTGTTGCAGTATTTGCTTGGTAGCAAACTGTGTGTGTGAGTGTGTGGCTGTGTGTGTGTTTCGATCTGATTCATGTTCATTCCCTTGCCAGTTACATTTTATTCAAAAGAGAACTAAAATAACTCAGCCTTCTTTTTTAAAGACAGTTCTGGGACCTCCCTCGTGGCCTATCGGTTAAGTCTCAGCACTGTCACCCCCACTGCTTGAGGGTGATCTCCCCCTCTACCCTTGCCACTCAGGGAGCTGACCCACATGGCACAGCAGACCTCTCCTCTCTCACCTGCTGCTCCCCTCGGCAGTGTATTTCAGTAGATCCGCCTGTTCTTCTCCCTACTCTGTCTCTAGCAAATCTTCTCAGCCCCCACCTCTGGCTTCTTCTTTGCAAAAGAAGAAGTTCTTCTTTGCAAAAATAAATAAAATAAAGACAGATCTAACTAAGGAAATCTTAAATCTACTGTGTTAAAGACAGAATTTTAGAAAAAAATGTGAAATTCCACAAATGCATGTCGGATTTGAGTATGGTTTAGAATTTCTCACAAGTCACCGAAACAAGAGATTGGTACATTAGCTCCTTGTAGTTCTGCTTCTGATTTAGGATTTTCTCTTCTCTTGATACATACAGGTTTCAGCTGCATTAAAAAAAAAAAATAGAGGTGATTCAGTTATTCCTTTCTTTTGGGTCACAGTATAACCAGAAATGTTCTAGCCAATGTTATTTGGAGGGTTTAGAGGCATGAACTCATTGAAAGTTGTTTAACAACTAAATGGTAACAGTTATTTTCCCTAAGGCTAGAGAAGACTTGGGTGATTGAGGTTGGGGGCAAAAGGTACCTTAAATATTATTCTGACAGTTTACTTTGAGCTAATCAAGTCCAGGTGGCCCTAAATTATTGCTCAAGGCCCAAATGTCACCAATAATATGGCCCTGGGACTTACTTTGATGCTTAATTTTAGAGCTGATCTATTCCAGGACACTCTTTCTTTGGACCCTTGACCTCCAGAATGAATTATCTGTATTTACCTGGGAAAGTAAATGTTAAAAAATGTCTGATGTACACATGTCACTGACATTAAAATATCTATAAATCAGTATCTGGTAAAATAATGATAAAATAAATTTTAGTCCCGTTTCCTATTTGTCAAGTGGTGAGATGTCTAGGCTAAGATATTTTTCTCTCACCTTTTTTTTCTTCAAATGCTATGGACTGGCCATTTTTATCAAATTTAATCATAAAATTTAGGGTTGACTGAAATTTGCATTTCTTTGTGGAGGTTTAGGTTGTACTTTACTCAAGAAACTGTTTCATCATTTCATTATAAACTCCTTATAAGAAAAAAATCAGGGTTGTTTCTTGATAATGCAGTTTGATAATTCCATTATGCTATATACATAAGAATATAACTACTGAGTTCATGACTATTGATATGAAAATATTTATATTCCAAGTAGGACATTTATCCCCCCAACTTGATTAAAGAATCATGATTAAAATGTTAATCTGAGCAATTAGTCCCCAGTGAGAATGACGTGTGTTTGAAAATGTTTCCAAATTATAAAATAATAAATGAGAAGGAAGAATTAATAATTGAGTAGAGGTAAGTACATGCTAGACAGTTTTGTCCATATTGATCTTCAGTAAATAGTGTCATTGAAATGTTGTCAGTGAAGTGTCAACATCTCTTCATAGTTTGGTATTTATAATTTTAAGGCACTGTCATTAAGAGAGGTTAAAAACCTCACTTAGAATCAAACTGAGATAACTTTCTTCTCCTAAATTACTTTCTAGAGTAGAAAGAATGGAATAAAGATCAAAAAACTAGTTGAATTGGAACACTCTGTAATCAAACTGCAGGGATTAGAAATGTGTGCTTAGGCTAAATTCAGGTTGTGCTGCTGTGGTCATTATTCTGCCTAGCAAAAGGCAGAATAATTATTTCTATCTCCTAGTAAATTCACAAATAGTTAACCATCATTGTCCAAGATAATATAGATTAATAACTAAATATATTGAGATAAAGGGTACCCTCAACTTAAAAATAATAGGATTCCAGTTGAAGGGAAATATATTCCTGTTTTTGCGACAAAAATAAAATGTGTCCCAATTACTTATACAAAACCTTTGGTTCTAATGTATTATAGAAATAATATAGAACACCTGAGATTTAATATTTTTTAATTGAAATGTGAAAATTTTCACATCAAGTAGATAAAGATCACTAAGAAGTTCATAGTAGCTCAAATTATGTTTAGCCTTACAATAAATTTGTTCTAAGTTATTTAAATTTTGACTTTTAGAATCAGATTTTTAGTTCATGGATGTCCAAATCTCAGATAAGGAATGTGAGTTCTATGGGGAGAAAACGGATTGAGAGGACCCAAATTCAACAAAGAGAACAACCTTTATTATCCCCACATGATCTACTCCATTTGCAACGAATGTAGTATGTATATCGTAATGTCTTAATCTTAATCTTGGGAGAATTAATTTATTTGAGAGAAAAGTTAGAAATCCCAATGACTGTACAGATGCTCATGTGATGATCAAGGCATGGTGTCCATATTTGCCCCAAATGTACAGAACTAGCTTGCTGAGTTTTTGTTCCAGTTTAATTTGAATAACTGTCCATATTCTCTTATTTTTATGTCAGTCAGACAGAATTGTCACTAGATTAGAATTGTGACTAGAAATGTTATTAGTTACTTTCAAAAGTCATCATAGGCTATGATTCTTTCCTCAGGAAGAAATGACCATTCATGGGTGCTGATGACCAGAGAGAGAGACTAATGAGTCCTGAGGTCAGTGACCAGTGACTGTTCCCAAATCTCACAGTAAGGTAATGGTTAAATCAAAATTAATCTTTTTTAATGATTTATTTATTTATGCATACAAGAACTGGAGTATAGGCCATAGGTGTGTGGCAGGGCAGGGGGAGAAGAGACGGTGAGAGGATTCACCAGAGACAGAGTGGGGAGCAGAACAGGGGGATCTACTGAAGTACACTGCTAAGGGAGCAGCAGGCAAGCAGAAGAGGTCTGCTGCAGCATATGGGAAGCTCCCTGGCAGGGGATTGAACTTGTGCTGCAGTGGCTGCGGATAACTTCATAGTGTTGACACTTAACCTCATGCGCCACCAGGGAGGCTCTCAAAATTAATCTTTTGAGAGTGGCAAGGTTATGGCAGTGGAAAATAAGTATGATATCTATTTCAGTATGTATTGATAAGTGCATCAGTTCCACTCTTACAAGAATTTTAGGCATAAAATAGTCTATGTAAATCGCAAATTTTATCATGGACAAATAAAAATTTGGAAGTTAAATTTAATCCTCAAATTTTCTGCAATAGAAGTTTGTCCCCACAGACTGTTGATATTGATATTAAAATAAAATCAAAAACTTCTAAAAAAATACAGTATAGTATAAGTCACCCATGACCGATTCTTTAGTTACAACTGAGAGCCAATAAATAATAAAATGAATAAATACTATATTTGAAATATATATATATATAATTTCCTATACTTCTATACTTATTGATTTTGATTAACCAGTTAATGTCAGAGTTTTTGCATTGCTAAAATGTTTTGATGAACTGCTTATTCTTGCCTAAGTCTCACAAATTCCTCTCTTTTCCTTCCACCATTCTTTTACTCACTCTGCTTTCTCTCCACTTCCCTGCAATGCTCTTATCAGTTACATGTTAGAAAAGCCCTTATTTCCACTCAGTCTCACTTCCCTAAAATTTCCTTTGATTTCCCTATTGCTCTTGCAAAATCTAGGAATTAATTTTACTTGTGTTTTTTTCATGGCAGATGGTTCTTGTACAGCATCTATTTTAAAAATGCCTTATGATAACTATTGGTATCTGTTTGTGTATATCTCTATTTCTCAGTAAACTGTTCAATTTGAATTATTATATTATAGTATCATATAGCAGCAGAATGCTCAGAGGTACAAACAACTGTTGGTTAATTTTTTGGTTCAATTGTTATATTAGATCACTTTCTAGAACAATTTCAGGGTCTTTGTAGCTCGTCTGAAGGAAAGCAGAACTCAAGTGAGAAAAAATAGATGAATGGTTATTACAATATGCATTATATAAAACAAAAGTTCCCTGATAATGGGAAGGAAGACAGATTCACCAGCTGGCATTACAGCAGGTGTGGTTGTACAGTGTTAGAATCCTTGTTAAAAACGTCAGCAAAGGAAGTTAAGGGAGGTAGCATGAGAAACAGTCAACTCAGGGACAGAAGAGTAAGAAATGGATGCTTCTAATTTGACACCTGAAGGGCCTCCCTGGAGGCACAACAGGTTAAGCACAGCACTATGAAGCTATCCAGAGCCACTGCAGCACGAGTTCGATACCCGGCCAGGGAACGTCCCACATGGCGCAGCAGACCTCTCCTGCCTCGCCCACTGCTCCCCTCAGCAGTGTACTTCAGTTCATCTGCCTGTTCTGCTCCCCACTTTGTCTCTGGTGAATCCTCTCACCACTCCACACCTCTGGCCTACACCTCAGCTTGTGTGCATAAGTAAATAAATCTTAAAAAAAATAAAATAAAATGACACCTGGATTTGAGGAGTTAATTGGAGACAAAGTGTTTAAGGCTGACTTAATTGTAGGGGATGTTTCTGTACTCCTATTACTTAACTATCATTTCATATAACCCATCAATTTTCTAGCTTGGGCAGTATTTTATGAAGTAGATAGGTACAGTTTTAGTTTAAATGCATGAATATAGTCAGCATTTTGTTCCCCTAACTCCTATGATTTCTTAATCCTAACCCCAATCAATAAGAACTCAAATCAAATATAATGTATCTGCAGCATCTATAAAAACGTGTAACTGGACCTAATATAGCAGATGATATTTTAGGTTTATATATTCTTGCAAATTTTATTTAGCTTGGTTTTGTTCATTGATGTGTGAGCTATTTATCCTCTCTTCCTATCTTAGGAATTTATATATGCTGCTGAAATTTTGTCATTGGGAAAGAAATGGTAGAAAATTAAAGTGATTTTTGCAAATAGCATCTAGGATGATAATCTTTATAAATAACCTTCTCTCAACATTTAAACAAACTATTTTCACGGTGGTGAGGGGAAGCATTCTTGCCTGTAAAGTCTTTCTCTGATGTTATCACAGTGGTAACACTGATGAAATGATTCAAAACTTCATGCCATGTTCTATTAAAAGTAGAACCTAAAGAAAACAAGGACTCATCTTACTGAAAGATTAATCGATTTTTTTAATGTATGTTTATCTTAAGATTTTACACTAATGATTTAGGGAATGGGTTAATGATAGCATTGGCTCATGGGGTAGTTTCCCGGACTAAAGGTGGTAATGGATAGAAGGTAGTTATCCCAATGCCTGACATATACTAAGTGTCTGTAAGGCTAACCACGGTTTTATGGATAAATGAAATCTATTATCTTGATTAATATTTTTTTTTTCAGTTAGAATATGTTGCTTCACAGTGTAAGAAACAAACACAGAATGGAAGAGGCAGGAGAAAGAATTTCATCTGTCTGATGCTTTTGAGAATTGCTAACTATCATTATGTACATGATGGGGTAGGTGAAGCAGGTTATAACACATTTGAACTCATTCCAGCAGTGGTGACCCTTTCTCAAACCCAGATGTTTAAATGACTGCTCAATGGGGTTGTTTGGGATTATAAATATGTCCCATCTGCTGCTACCGTCTGTCCACTCTCAAAAGGTGTAAAATCACCCATTGCACAGGGTATCCACAGTAGTCCATATTCCAAGCCACAGGAAAATTAAAAGGTGAACAGAAACCTTTATGTGTCAACGTTTTCAACATCCCCTAAAGGGAATAAATGAAGGTTAAGGCAATCACTTTGTTAATGTGTTATTGAAAGAAGTGCTAAGGGAAACATTTCATTATTTAATCGCGAGATGTATCAATCTAGATAATCATAAGAAAAAATGAGTGTGCATTTAGATTTTCAACCTGAGAAACCCGAAGGCAAGTTTGCAACAATGCATGGTAAACATAATCCTTTTATTCTAATGACCTCTCAGCTACAAGTATTTTAATATCTTAGGGAAATAGAATCTTACAGGTTAACTATGTAATGCTAAAAGTAGTATTATTAATATCAATATATTAGTGATATTTTCAGCTAAGGCAGTTCCTCTGTTTACCATTCTATTATTCTGTTATTTTAGCACCTTTTTTTTCGGATGTTGTTATTTCCTTTATACATATTCCTTTATACATATTAACTTTGTAATTATTTTATTATGTATTTGTTTACTGGTGATCTGCTTTTGCTTCATTAAGCAATATTCTCCAGGAGAACAGAAAAGGAATTTTATTTCTCTTATCATTTCTTGTGCAGACTCTGCAAAATGAATGGCATACAGTCACCACTCAATAAATAGTGCGAACCATGCTAAAAAATAATAAAGATAATTTGTATTAGTCTAAAAGCATTCTGAATATTGGCATCACTAAACCTGCTAGCAACAGGAAAATAATGCACAGTTCCTTCTTGAGTATAGGACTCGTGTGTGTGTGTGTGTGTGTGTTTGTGTGTGTACACATATACATACTCCCAAGATTGCAATGGAGAAGGCAACCAGAAAGTCATGGAGAGTATACCATGAACCTGAAAGAAATGAGAGAGAGAGAGAGAGAGAGAGAGAGAGAGAGAGAGAGAGAGAGAGAGAATAGACAAATGGTGGAGCGATCCTCTCTATGCTAATGTGTGAACATCTTTGGCAGGGACTAGATGTGAACTCAGACAACCTGGGTCTTTATCTTGTTCTATTAGTTACAAGCTTGATCTTGAGCAAGCCCCTTGACCTCAATTAATATACACATTCTACAATAAAATCTAACACATGATTTGTGTTAGCATCAAACGACATATGACATGTGAAAGCAATTTTAAACTGTGAAGCTGTAGCTCAGTACTGATGGGTTTTGTACTCTCACATTTAAGCTTGCTAAAGGACTTTTGATGACCTAATTTTTAGAAAGATAAGAATGGTCTGATGGAAAAGTAGAAAATTCAAAGTATTAGGTTTGAAGGAAAGGACTATAATCTAACATATGAAATCAAAAGCCAGAATGGCAATCTAGTTATTGACATTACCTTATAACTATTTTATTTGTAAAACATGGAGCCAGTAATAACTAATACATATTTTTGATGTTGATATTTTTCATATTAGTTTAGTTAGTTAAAATACAATTTCTAGTTTTTAAAATGTGATTATGTGATTTTATTAGCCATTCTTTCTCTATTGATATCAGATATTTGCAGTTGTTTTAAACTTAAACATGCCTGTCACCTGGAAGATGACCTCAGTGCAGGTTACTAGGTCCCATTTCTAAAGGTCCTGATGTAGTGTGGTTGGAATTGGACCTCAGGTTTGCATTTTCAACAAACTGAAGCACTGATCTATCCAGTGATAGAGAACAAGCATCATTATAAGTGATTTCCTCCCTAATTATCAGGGGAAAAAAATGGTTATCGTCATACTTGTTAATGGGAGTTTGAAAATACTAAGAGAACATTTATTTTTTAGCGTTAGAATAGGTAAAATGTATTTCAGAATGCATGTGTTTAGGTTGGGCTCTTCAGCAATCAAACTTACAAGCAATATTGCATGAAGGCATATTAATAGGAATACTCTATGAATGACTATTTTTATGGCAATAAGAAAAACAGGATTAGGAAGAACAAGGATTTTGAACTGTGATATAGTTGCAAAATAGATTACAGTCAGTTCTACAGGGAATTCTACAGTTAAGGCAATTCATCAGAGCTGTTCTTATTTGAGGAAAGAAGGTCAGATCTTTTAACCCCACATCAACCAGCACTTTGATGTAAATCACTCCCAGAAAGGGGTAAATTGGATGAAGTGATATTGTTCAGGAAGACACAGAGGAATTTCTGGAGTGAGATTCAGCTCTGAGTCCTCAGAAATCAACAATTTTGACATCGTAGGATATGAGTGTCTTGAACTGAGGAAATTGAAGTTCATGATCCAGCGCACTAAAGATTATCTATTTGATATTTTGAATTAGCTCTATTTTTCCAGGATCTAGGCTGGAAGTTTATATTTAAGTTGTAGATTATTTGGGAAAAAAATATTATTTCCAATTTGAAACATCTAAAATTGAGAGTCAGCAAAATAAACCAGAATCTCATAAAAGAATATCCACCAACCTTGCAATATTTTTGTTGTTTTCTGATTCTGAATTAACTGGAAATAGTGCATCAGCAATTCAACTTTAAAATTGTCTGTACAAACATTGTGAAATAAAAAATGGTGGGGATAAAATGTTCCTTGAACTATTTCTTCTTTTCATAAAAACAATATAGCAATTGATTTGGCATGGAACTGTAACATTTGCTTTTACCTATCCCACCTACCTGAAAAATTTATCAATTAACTATGAATGAAATAGAATGGCTTAGACAATCAATTTGGATGAAATAATGATATTTTTCAAGTATTTTGTTCAAGCATACTATATTACTTTGATTGAAAGGGAACAATATGAGTTACCTAGCATTACTATATAATTTTATAGATTACTAGACAGAAATCTAAGAATGTCCTTCAGTCTTTCAACTATCATTTATTGAGTCTCTGCAATGTGCCAGACATCTGATCAAATGCAATGAAGGACATAGAGAATAAAAGAGACCTCAGTTTTTGTTCATGCAGCTTCAATTTTTGAGGGTTATCTGATAAAAAGAAAGCAAATGAAAAGTAATTATAAATCAGGATACAAGTGAATCAATAATCAATTTATAACAAGGACAAAAACAGTGTCCCACTTGAGACTTGAGAAGAAGTAGAGAAATGCAATTAATAGTGAGGGATATATTTTAGGCAGGAAGAACTTGGCATTTTCAACAATTTGAAGACACTCCACTCAACTGGTTAGAGGGAATTGAGTATAATGAAGTTACTTTCAAGTTTGGAGTTTGAATTTATGTTTTATTTTAATTGTGGTGGGGAGTCATTTAAGATTCTGTAATTTGTAGGGGGACAGAAAAGAGGATGTGATCCAATCAAAACAAAAGATTCTGGTTCTAATAGATTTTTGTAGATTTATGGTGGATATTGATGGTCAGAAGCAAGGATTATGTTGGGGAAGACCAAATAAAGAGTTCTTATGGGGCACAATCAAAGGATGAGGTTCTGTTTTATATGGTGACACACAAATGGAACAATCCAGAATGTTTTGAGTTAGAGTCAACAAGACTTGAAATGAGCTAAAAAGGAAAAATCAAAGTTGGTTAAAATTGAAGTGGTGTGGAAAGAATAGGCTTATGAAGGTGAAGGTTAGGCATCAATAGATTGGTTTGACACTAAATTTGTAATGATGGTTTATCCACAGGAAGGTCAAAAATCAACAATTTGATATAGAAATTTAGTTCATCAATTGGAGATATAACATCTCATATTCATTGCTATGAAAATGAAAATGTGACTTTCCCAAAGAAATTCTAGTTAACCAGCTTTAAGCAAGAAGAGCCAAAATTAGATCTTTTAATAGTTAAGAAAGTGCTGCTTTGTTTTTGTTTTATATGTGGTGGGGGGGATATATAGAGATGCAAGAGTAGCTCTCAGGTTTTATTAAAAAAAAATGCTAGATAGACAGCAAGTTCACAAATTTCTCAAAGAATCATGATGTTAGTGGGCAGAATAAGGAGCACCTAGGACTCCCACATCTGCATGCTCTAAATGGGTTCTGCCATCCACAGCATAGAGACAAAGCATACACTAGTCCCAAAGACCTTCAACTGAAAAAAAATATATATAATTAGTGTGCAATAAAGAGAAGAGAAAGAATAGAGTTAAATAGTTTCCAATTAAACATATATAGTTACCCTTCCCTGGTGGGTAAATCCCAGCCAAACAGTGTTGACCCAAAGATGGACCACTGAGACCTGAAATCTTTCCACAAGTCTAAGGCACCTTCTGGCAGGGAAAGGGGCAGAAGGGACCAGGCAAGTCTGGAAGAAAAGGAGCAAATTAAAATGTAAGTTGAAGGCTGCCATTGTCAACTCTCCCCCTGGATCTCTCATCCACGTCTCTGTCTCTTTCTAGGATCTTCTTTCATGTTGCCCAAGTCCTCGGTACAAGTCCAAGGCTAAGAAGCAAGTGTGGCTTTGTTACAGGACAGGGAGAGGGGCACCCAGAACCCCCAAACCTGTCTGTTCTAAACAGGTTCTGCCATCCGCTGCATCAAAACAAAACATATAAGACCTTTAGTGAAAAGAAACTTTAATATAATTAGGGTATAATATAGAAAAGACAAAAAATATAGTTTCTAAATTAAGCACCCAAAGTTACCTGTCACCTCATGGACAAAAGTCCACCCAAATGGGATTAGCTCAAAGCAAAGCCCAAAAGTTTGCCATAAGACTAAAGCACCTTTCGGCAGGGACCCATAGAAAAGGGACACAAACAGCCAGACAATTCTGGGAGGAAAGAACAAAATCAAAATCAAGATTAATGTTGCAATTGTCACCTCCCCACAGGTTTCTCACCCACATCTGTTTCAAATGGTTCAAGCCAGTGCAGCTTTACATGTCTCTCTGTTCCTTGTGCCTCCTCCAGGCTCTCCATCCTGCTTCCTTCCTTCTTCCGTCCCCTCTCTCTGCTTCTCCAGCTTCTTCTCTCTCCTGCTCAGCTCCACCCTCCTTTGGGGGGAAGGAGCAGGAAACCTGGAACAAACCCTTTTTCCTGGGGACCACCCTGTTACAGCTTCTTCACATGTCTCTCTGCTCCATGTGCCTCTTCTAAATGTTCTACTCTTCCCAGTCTTTTTTTTTCCTCAAGATTTTTTAATCAGTATTTTCTAGTTTCTCCTCCCTGCTTAACTTCTCCATGCCTCGTCTTGCGCAGGAAACCTGGAACCTCCCCTTTCCATGAATATCACATTGTTATAATGATAATGTTTCAAGGTACCAAACTGGTCTCATTTTTAAGGAAACAAAAAATATCTTCAGGATGAGACAAAATCTTCAACATGGTTTTCTCCTTTTATGTCTGCTTAATTGTATATATGATTTGTCTTCAGCTAAATCTGTTATATTTCTTATGCTTTGCTTTAGCTTTTCTTTTCCATATTTTTATTTATCTTCTTGCTTCAGATTGAATAGTTTTTATTAACCTATTTATAAGTTTACTAATTTCCCCTTTGCTCTGTCCATACAATTATAAAATCACCAAATAAATACTATATTTCAGACTTTGTGTTTTTGGGTTATAAACTAATTACTTTGTTCTGGCAGATCCCATTCTCTATTTAAACAGTCCTTGGTAACAAATAGACCACACACAGATTTCTATGCTAGCCTCATCCAGCACACACAATAAATGTTACCTGGGGACAGAAACTAACTCAAAGAACAACAGAATCACATCTCCCACTGAGTTAGAGTCACTCAAGAATGATGTTCATTTAATAGGACAGTTGGCAAAAAAAGAAAAATAAAGTTCAAATCCTTAGTAGCTAATTGTCTGGGACAATTAGAATGACCTATTGGGAGTGAAATTTTGAAAATCCAGTACTTGACTACCACTCTGTTTTAAGCACAAGATCTTTCAGGTGAAGAAGTACAGGATTAGCATTTGTATAAGATCTTCCAGTGATTCTGATATTTACCTGGGGTGGATGTGATTAGAGTAATTTCCTTAATAGTTCTTTCCTTTTACCCATTCTGCTTCCTGCACCTCCTTTGTTATGTTTGAATTGAGATCCTTCAGTAGAATTTGCAATTAAAAATAAATAAGGATGGGACTTTAGTGTATAATCCTTAAAAAATTCCATAGATGTGAAATACACTAGTTTTCTGAGAGTAAGAATGCACATATATAAGAAAAAAGGAGATGACTGTGGTTAACATTCCTTAAAGCAAAACAAAACCAAAAAAAAAAAGATTGTATAAACAAATATTTCTCATGGATTCTGTAAAGAGTGAACGAAAGAAAAAAAAGGTTATAATTAAAGCAAGTAAAACTACAGCTGGTAGAGAGTTAAAATTAAGTGAAATAAAATTCTTTTAGAGCATTTTAAAAGCGACACTGACTGAAAAGAGACATACAATTTTTAATCACCTTGGTATATTGAGATTGTTTGCTTTTCAATTTTGCTACAATGTGATAAGCTAAGGGCCTCTATGTCATGAAATCCACTGGACACTTATTTTTTTGTTACCAGCATTGCTTATATTTTATTGGCATTCAACCTTATTTTACGATGTTTTCTTGAAATATTATTTAATCATTTTTCTATAATAGCATAGTCTCTTCATTCTGTTTATCTGGTTGTTCTTTCCTAGTCTATTCTTGGCTCAGCACTATTAGATTTTAAAATGTTTTAGTTTCATAGATGCTATTCTCTTTATCTTTTCACTGCAATCTCATAGCTTCATTTATTCTCTGAGTCTTATCATTTATCAATTTATTTCTCTATGCCAAACATTTTCTCTGCATTTACAATGCATAGATTCAATTGCCTATTAGCCAAACTTTTTCAAATAATTCAAATGTAAGTAAAGCAACATGTCAAATCCAAAGTTAATGATCATCATTGCAAATCAGGGGTTGATGCCCTGTGAAGTTGTGTGATGTAATGACCTGTAAATGTCCCCTTATCTGTGTATGCAGCCAGGAAGCAAAGCTCAATTAACCCTTATTTTTTTTTCTCTTTCCCCAATTACTACTGCCTGTCATTGAGTCTCCACCCTGTATTGTATACTCCCTGCACCCTCTGTACCCATCTTACCTAAAACTTAAAAGTTAATATAACAAATTATGTATTTCTTTTTGATGGTGTAATCAACATTAAACTCCTTCAGTAGGCTGAATTTTCCATGAAATCATAGACTGTACTTGTTTCGCTCACTATGTGACCTGAGCATATAACAGATGTTTAATACATATTTTTGATGAATTATCAAAGCATATACATAAAACAGTAACATTTTATAAACTTTCAAATCATTTTATGATTAAATGACTCTTTAAAAGATCATTCTTATCTATTCATAATCACAGCAGAATATCCACTGGTTGTATTTATTTATTTATTCAGAAATACAACTACATTTACTATTCAATTTCCCAAATAAATAGAATTACAAAGACTATGTGAATCTGTTACAGACCAAAGTGAGGGGCACCCCAGGACCACCCAAACTGTCTGCGCTAAATGGGTTTTTCCGTACATTGCATTAAAGAAAAATATAATCTAGTGCATAAGACCTATACTACAAAAGAACATTAATATGATTAGAGTACCATAATTAGTGTGCAATAGAGAGAAAAGAAAGGATATAGCTTTCAAATCAAGTGCCTAAAGTTACCCATCTCCTCATGGGAAAATGCCCAGCCAAGCAGGGTTGGCCCAAAGCAGGTCAGCTAAGGCCCAAAGGTTGCCACAAGACTAAGGCACCATCCTGTGGAGAGCCATAAGAAAGGGGCAGAGGGGCCAAACAAGTCTCGAAAAAAAATAGCAAAATTAAAATACAAGTCAAGGGCCTCCCTTGTGGTCTTGGGGTTAAGGCTCAGCACTATCACCACTGTGGCCTGAGTTCAATCCCCAGCCAGGGAGCTGACCCTCATGGCACAGCAGACCTCTCCTGTCTCACCCGTTGCTCACCTCAGCAGTGTATTTCCGCAGATCTGCCTGTCCTGCTCCCCACTCTGTCTCTCTCCTCTCTTATCCCCCCACACATCTGGCCTATACCCCAGTTCTTTATGCATAAATAAATAAAAATATATCTTAAAAAATATAATACAAGTTAAGATAAAGACTGCCGTTTTCAGCCTTCCCATGAGTCACCTACTCACATCTCTATCTCTTTCAAGGGTCCTCATAAAGTCTAAGGCCAAAAAGGAAGTGTGGCTTCTTCTTCACATGTGTCTCTGCTCCACGTGCCTCCTCTGGGTCTTTTCTCCACCTCTCTCCACTTCTCCTTCTTCTCAGTCCTCTCCCAGTCTTTTCTAGCTTCACATCCCTGCCCAGCACCCCACCCTTTCTTTGGGTGGGGCAGGAAACCTGCAACTTCCCCTTTCCCTGGGGATTATCCTGTTGCAAATCTATCCTTAATTTCTGATGATGAATTAATTGTCCTTTTTTTAAACCAAACATCTACCTGGGCATAATTACTCTCTATTGCTACTTTGTTCAACTACTTGAAGAAAAAAAGAACCACACTTATTTAAGTTGACACCTTGTCTGTCAAAACATAAACTTGGGAAATGAGTTAACTAGCAAGTTCTTCATTACTATTTCTGTGAATATTCTTAACAAATTGAAAATGAAGTAGCCCATTTTGTTAACCTAAAAGGTTTTTTAAAAGTCTTCCATAATTATAAGTGAGAGTGGACCAAGTAATTGCATTCTGTCATAGCAAATTTCTGCACATTGGAATTTTATGCAACTCTGATGTTAGATCTGAATCCATCTAAGTAATGTTAGCAATTAAGACACATTTCTTCTTGATCTACTTAAAACTTTTCATTTCTATTCAGTTCAATGACTTACAAGCAGACACCAGATTTATTGGGTTTTATATCTGCAGCAAAAAAAGTCACACGCAAAAAGAAATGCTGTTTATTAAAAGATCAGTGCAGATGTCTGCTTAGCTCTTTGCACAAATATCAGAAGTCCCTTCTACATCTTCAGTCTTGGTTGAAGGGGAAAATATTGGCATATAAATCACAATTTAGCTTAAAATAAGTTTTGGCTGACAATATGAAGAGAAGCTGGATATCTAAGAAGATAATTTCTACATATAATTTTATCTAAAATTTCCTAAAGGCACCTGGGACATTGGAGGCAGGATGTATACCTAGCTTCTCTCTATATATCTCTATATTGATATGAAGATCTATATTCTTATCTATTTAATGAATAAATACATTATGTACTTTTACTGAAATAATATTTAAAATATAAGTGCCAGATGAAGTACAAAGTTTAATAGTATCTAAATCTTTTCCAATGGTATCATGGAATTTAAAACACATAAACAGAAAAAATACTTCAAAATCAGAAAGAAAAAAATCCTTCAAGAGAGAAAAATCTCTTAATGTATTTTACTTAAAGGTACCACAACCATAGCTTTGGACAAAGTGATATATTATAATTAAGTACATATAATAGGTGGCTCTTTGTGTTATTAAATAATAATGAACCAGCTCAACAAATTGCTGTCGCTGAACAATAAAAACTAAGAGCTGCGTTGCAGTCAGCCACTGGGTTGCTTTTTTTGATCTCTGCAATTAGCAGAATATATTTCTGAGCTTGGAATCATGGGGCCACTGTCCAGAAATGGAAGTGCAACTGTGATCATGAATGATGCTTAGAAAGGAATCAAGTTCCTACCTCTGCCTTATGAACAACTAACCATAGGGATCTAGACCTCAGGGGCTGGCTTGATATTCTTACCAAATTGAAAATGAAGTACTGCAATTTGTTAACATAAAAAGTCTTTTAAAACTGTAGCTATGTGTATAATCAATTGAATATTTTGAAAAGAATGTCAATATGGTTTGCTTTTGTATTAAAAACAGATATGTGATCAATGGTATATACCCTGGCAGGGAATGATTTGCCCAAGGAAATAATGTCCATGAAAAATGGATTAAGGATTACAAGGATTAAGCTTATTCTGCTTTCTACCAAATCTGCATATGCTACAATGAGGGTGGTAGAAATGACCAAATCTGCACGATTGAACCTACATGAGTCAACCACTTCGTGTGACTTTAGATATACCGTTGAAATCTTTGTGCTTCTTTTTTATCATTGATGCATGAAATAGGGGCCCAAATCCTTCTATTTCCAAAGAAAATCAAAAAAGCAAATCATTTGGTAAAGTACTTTCAGAACAATATGATTAGTGACTGCATTCAATTTATTTTTCTACCACTTTGCAAATAAAATGCATGTTACAATGCTCATATATTCTGAGATGACCGTGAGCACTTCAGACCCCTCCTCACCTTACAGTCCTGTGTTTATCTCAGATAACAGTATGAGCTTAAAGGTTACATGTTTGGTAATGCAACATATTCAGGGGTAGAAAGAGGCCAGTCAATGATAGTTCACTGCATATTTGAGGTGTGAATAGAAGATTAGAAGTAATATGGACAGGAACCAATTGGTTATCTATGAGAAGTTTATTCATATAGTACATATGTGTGTGTGGATTATATGTATATATACACATATATGCCATATATATCTGTATATATGCATATATAATATTTTAAATGTTAAAGCAAAATTTAAAAAAATGTGTTAAGTATGAAATATAACAGGAGAAAATTACCCAGAGCCTAAAACTGGTATCTACAGATAGAGTCAACAGACACAAGGACATTTTAAGTTATAAACTTTTAAATAGCAGTTCTGTGACATTTTGAGTTTCAAGGAGAAAAACATATTCTTTGCCCTGGTTATTTCAGTTGTGGAAATTAACCTGAGGAAATATTCAAGATATGTGCAGAAATTTACATATCATCTGATTCCTCTTAGAATTTGTATTATAATTAAAGTACAAAAAAATCACAGGAGGAACAATAAATATAATGTGATTACTATAAACCATAAAGAATGCATGCATGCACACACATGCCTACCACTTTTCTACAGAATATATATACTATGTATCCAATGAGTGGTAAAGTTATTTCTATCAGAAATGTAATAATCAATTATTTTTCTTATTTTGTGCCCGTAGTTTATGTTAAAGGAAGGCATATATTACCGTGATGAGTTCAGAACATTTCATATTTTATAAATTACTTGGATTAAAATAAAATTAAATTTTCATTTCAAATTAGAAGAAACTACATATATTTTAAAGAAAAAATGGGGAAATCAAGCTAGGCAACAGAATGAAGGTGGAAAATAAAGAAATGCAGATAAACATACTTTGGGTCTTAGGAGGAAAAATTTGACCCAAAATATTTGAAAAGAAAATACATTAGTATTGATATAAGATGAGATCTGTCCTCTATTATTTGTGCACAATTAACATTTCTGGAAAGCAATAGGTATCTATATATTAAAAATCATTACAACTGACATAGTTATTCTACTTCTAGGGATTTAAGTTATGAACATCATCAGATTCACATAAATATTTATAACAATGTTCATTATGGAAACAGTATACTATTCAATATGTAGAACTATCATTCATTCACATGACATTGTAGAAACCAAATTACATTATTTCTTTCAAAGAATGGCATGTAAAATATGCATTATATAATATTGCTAAAAGTGCAAAATGCAAATCCTTGTAAACTACACAAATCTTTTTTCAAGTATAACACATGCCGTATCCTAGTTTATATATATGTATTTAAACTATGTATATATATATATATATATATATATATATACACAAACGTGTGTGTGTGTGTGTGTGTGTGTGTGTACATGTGTTCAGTTTCTGAAGATAAAATCAAATTTTCAATCATTATTTAAAAGAATATGGGAAGGTATATAAAGCAGGATTTGGCAGGCCTATATAATTGAAAAAATCTCTTCTAAGCATCTGTAATCAGGAAATTGTCAGAATTTCACCTTTCCCTCATTAATTACACAAAAATACTTCTTGATTACTTCCATGAGTATTGTAAAAGAAAGCAAACTTTCATCTTGCTATAACCCTTTATATGTTTTTAGTGAAGAAATGGAACTAGGGACATTGATATTATCAATGAAACAGAAGGGGCATTACACCTTGCTTGCTTAATGCACTAAACTTGCTTTACAAAAGGCAATTCTATACTATACAGTCATAAAATAACAGCAGTATAACAACAGACACTACACTACACACACACACACACAAACATACACCATATTCAGAAGAAAAACAGAAAAACAGAATCATGTGAAACAAACATTTTTAAAAAAGAAATGACAAAACCATGCCTATGTTACTTTCTGGTATTTAAAATGGTAGTCAGGGGCCTCCCTGGTGGCACAGTGGGTTAAAGTGCTGTGCTGTGGAGCTGTTGGCAGTGACTGTGATAGTTCGACACCTGACTGGGGAGATTCGCACATGGAGGCAGACCTCTCCAGCCTCCTCGCTAGCTCCTCCCCTCAGCGGTGTGTTTCCACCAATCTGCCTGTTCTGCTCACCACTCTGTCTCTGGTGAACCCTCTCGCTGCCCCACGCCTCTGGCCTGCACCCCAGCTTGTATGCATAAAATAAAATAATAAAATAAAATAAAATGAAATGAAATGAAATGACATGAAATAAAATAAAATAAAATAAAATAAAATAAAATAAAATAAAATAGTAGGCAGATTTATATAAGAACATGTGGTTGCATTTCTTAATTTGTGTTGTTTTAATGGTGAGGGCATCTTCAATGACAGTGAAAACTCAGGTGATTTCATGGAAAAAAATAATTTTAGTGGCTAAACCTGAGTGTATCTTTCAGCACTCTGAACTGATAACTGTTTAGCAGATGGTTCCATGGCGTAGGACGCTTAGTTCCATGCTTAGTTTCAACCGATTGCCTGAGCCAATTGCCTGAGCCGATTACCTGAGTTCCTTGCAAGTAAGTGGTGGCTAGTCGAGGTCTTGACAATCAGCTTTTCTCCCTAAGAAGTTCCTGTTTTTCTCCTGCCCAGCCAAATGAGAGCGCTTCTAGTGGCAGCCACATTCCAACAGCAGAGTCGACCCAGGACTTGCTTTGCCTGGGACTGAGAGGGACTCAGGGTCTCCTATGCACCACAGGTCCCTGCCTGTACGGTAGGAGCAAGAACACTCAATACATGAGCAATGCAAGGCAGGTGTTGGGTCATTATATATTCATCTTCACTGCAACCAAACTGGAAATATCCCTATTTCAGGGTCTTTGATGTTTTATTCCTGCTCTGCTTGCTTTTGGTTGTTCTATTAATCAGCAAAGTTGACAACAAAAAAAAAAAAATAAAAAGAAAGAAAGAAAAGAAAATCAGTGTCTCAGTGTGACCTGTTACTGTGTACTTAAAAAAAAAAAAAGGGAAAAAAAGGAAAGTACAAATCAGATGAGATTATTTTCATTATTTTTTTCAGGTTGAGTTCTCATTTCCCCATTATTCGCTGCACTGCACCTGCTTACCGATTACAGATTAATCACTTCCTCTGGAGCACACAGGGCTCCTTAGCATTCCTCATTCTCCCCTTGAACTTTGATGTCAAAACAAAGCCACATCCCTCATACCTGGAGCTCTTGCAAATCTAAATGGGCTCAGAAAGGGATCTGAATATCAAAGGCAAAACAAGAGACCTGATAGACTATAAAAAAAGCCCTGCTTTATGTTCCTTGAAGTCAAAAGATTTCCTTTAATTTTTAGACTTTCATGGATTAACCACTGCTAGGGAAGAGTTATTTTCAGAAGATTACTCTTGTACATTGCACAGAACCCTGTTCCAAAATCTGGCTGAAGGAATGAAAACAGCACGGAATAGGGCAAGGGTGTCTCAAGCCCTTCTGAGGAAGTCGGTGGCAATTGGGTCCGAGGCAAACCTGATTTGGATTATATTTCACCCAGCAAGAAAGATGTCGGGCATGAACTGGGAATTTAGCTAAGTTTTTGTGCCCTTCCTGGTCTTTGGTTTTGCTCTGAGTTTTAAAAGGAAAACATTTGGGATATGTTTGCCATTTGGAGTACAGATAATACCTATGAGAATGACAGACACAGCGGTGTCATCGTAGAAGTATCTCTACAAGTAAAATAAGACACCTGCCTGAAAGAGGTGTTTTGTTCATGTGTTGAATTTCCCAAAAGATCAAATAGTACCTAGTGTGTGAACCTCTGATCTGTGAAGTCCTGGGAGAAAAGATTTTGACCGTAGAAAGACTTAAGTAAATGCAACTGCAGAGCAGAAAACACTCAGAGCCCCTGTAACAAGATTGCATGTTGTCTTCTCTATCAGTCGCTGAATCTGTATGTATACAAGATACTGAAGCACATCAGAACTCATCGTCTATTTCTTAATGGAGAAAAACTTTGTTCTGCATTCAGATTCTCTTTTATTTTCAAAAAAAAAAAATAGGAAAAGGGAAAAGCAAAAATCAGTTCATGTTTAGGGAAAAACAAAACAAAACAAAACAAAAAAACACCACAGAACACTGCACCAGGAAGTGTATTGATTCAGTTCTTTTTTTTTCTCTATGTGTATATGCGAGTATATACCCAGTGTACTTAAAATCAAGTTTTTATTACTTATTATTATTATTATTATTTTAAGGATTTACTTATTTATGTATACAAGCTTGGGTACAGGCCAGAGGTGTGGGGCGGCGAGAGGGTTCACCAGAAACAGAGTGGGGAGAACAGGCAGATCGACCGAAATACACTGCTGAGGGGAGCAGCTAGTGAGGCAGGAGAGTTCTGCCATGCCATGTGGGAATCTCCCGGCTGGGCATTGAACTCAAGTCGCCACTAACAATAGCTTCACAGAGCAGCGCTTAACTGATGAACTACCAGGGAGGCTCTATTTTTAAATAAATACTTGATGTTACCAATATTTAAATATTCTTCTGGAAGAAAATTTTGTTATATCAAATAGCTGAGAAGATATTTACACTGCGTAGATTTAACTTGTTTTTAAATATGATGTGTTTTTTCCAATTTTTCCATATAATGAAGACTAATTTTGATTAAAAAGTATTCCTAGTGAAGGAAACATTAGAAATTATATATTGTTTTTCTTAAAAAATTGTGTTGCTCAATTGCCCTCCAGAATTGTATAATGTGCAACTATCACAGAATCATAGGAAAATTGTGAAGATTGTTATTTCTGTGTTTTTGCAGGACATTTGAATTAGCATCTTTATACCTTACTTCCGTATCTATAAAATGGGAATTATAATAGTCCCAGTTTGTGTCAAGTTTTTGAAAATAAGTTTATGTGAAGAAAAGGCTATTTGGATATTATTTGGTTTTATAATTAGTATACAGCATTTCTAAATGCCTAGATTCTCTTTAATATTCAAACTATGATTTTTATTATTCTATTTACAAGTGCAAGACATTTGAAAGATATTGAAAAGTGACCTTAATGCTTGGAATCATTAATGGACATTATTAAATTAAGGTGAAGGATTAAGTTAAATTTTATCATTTATTTTCCTTTTTTGATGTTTAAATCACATAAACACAATATCTATGGAAACTTAAGTAACTGATAAAAGTATAATAAGTGTAATAAGTGGTAATATATGTTATGATGAAACATTTTCATCTTTTTGGAGTGCTTTCTCCAAAAATCATATTAAAGTGAAAAATTGTCCAGGATAAGAAAACTTCATCCTCACCAACTTGACTATTTTTAGTTTTTCCCTTAGCAGAACAAACTAATTTCTTCATTTAAAAGCAAGCACCCCCAATTGAGACCATCTAAAGCCTTTCATTGATTATAAATACATTTTTGGAGATTTAATAGACTCTAAATTAACATAATATTTTCTAAAGATTTATACTTTCACAATTATTTTAATGTAAAGATTTATCTACATTCTCAAAATATTTATTTGAGTGATTTTTTTAAATTTGTATTTTTAATGGCATTATTTATGTGTGTAAACATACATATACTTAACTGTTACATAATAAAATGCACTTGAGTTCAGTGATGGAAGTAATAGCATTTTGAATAAATGTTGGTGAGAATAAAGATAGCAAGCTTCAAAAAATATTACTGGAGTCCTATCCAGCAGCATATTGCAAAATAGTGTTAGAAAAGAACCAATACATAAATCTAAACTGAATGACTTGAAGAAATATCTACGAACAATTATTTTCACCTCATATTGATAACTGTTTTCTATTGACAAAAGTAAAGGAAGAAATATAGATGGTACTGTGTTTACAAAAACTTACAAAAGAACAGTAGTTATCTGGAGTATGAAGCAAACATATTTGATGTATAGGTATGTATTTAATAAGTCATCTAATTGTAGTCCATCATTCCTATTATTCCTATTCCACAAGTAAGATTTTCACTGACATAATTTATATTATATTTGGGCGGATTTAAGTTCACACTCTCTTGCTTAGCCATTTAAGTTTTGTTATTCTTAACTATAAATCTTCTTGGAAAATTTTACAAAAGACTGTAACTTGTCAGATTCACAAGTGTCTGTGTACATTGGGACAATGGGATTTGGTTATTTCAGTTGGATCTGTAGAACTTCATCTGATTAGTATGTAAACCCTTTAAATCTTTTCATATAGAATTTATCCTTAACAAATTTTCTAGATTAACATAGTCTCTGAAGCTTACTGACATAATGCAAAAGAAGTCAGGATACATTTTCTACTCTTCAATGCTTCTATAACTTTATTGTTTTCAAGTTTTGTAGAAGCCACCCAATGGCTTCTACACCCAGGACCTCTTTTCTGTTGCTCTAGTTTGTTCGATAAATCTCTTACTAACACATTATTCTGAGGACCTGTTTTTCTAGTTTCTGGATTCCCTTATTTATTCTTCACAGAGAGGACTGAACAGCATGTTTTCCTAATTTTCCATTTCTTTTTTTTTTAAGATGTATTTATTTATGCATATAAGCGGGGCTGTAGGCCAGAGATTGGGGGTGAGTGGATTCACCAGAGACATAGTGGGGAGCAGAAAAGGCAGATCCACCGAAGTATACTGCTGAGGAGAGCAGCGGGGGAGACAGGAGAGGTCTGCTGTGCCATGTGGGATCAAACTCGTGCTGCAGAGGCTCTGGATAGCTTCATAGTACTGCACTTAATTCGTTGCACCACCAGGGAGGCCCCATATTTTCCCATTTCTTGTTTAGTCAAATACAAGGTATCAAATAACATTAAAGAACCAAACTTTCATCTATATTCCCTGCCTCCCCCTTTCCTCACTTCACACTTAGCTCAAATTCTAATCTCTTAACAGTGGATCATTTGCCAAAATCACCTTTGCACGGTTGTACATTTGTGCCTGGGGTTCTTGATGCTGAAATATTCATGCCATGTATCTATTTGTGAACTATTATCCCCATTTAAAAAATAGTCAACACAAAGTCTTACAAAGTTTTCAGGGAAGCTAAAAATTTTAGCTACTACTCTGTCCCTCATGATTTGTCTTTCCATAGAGTGCTGCTCATTTTTCACTACTAAGCAAGAACAAATGTTGTCAGGTAATAAATAACTGGATGTTTCAGCTCATATGATAAAAATGGGTGCTGAAAATGTATCTATACCTACCGCTCTCCATGTGTAGATTTTTCTTTCAGTGCTAACTTTAAGAGGATATATTTCATATTTTTATGATTTTACCATTATTTTCTTTTATCAAGGATGTCGGAGGCCGGCTCCGACCAAGGTTGGGTTGCCGGGGTTGGTGGGGAAAGCATAGGCGGTGGCTGCAAGTTCCATGGGGAAAAGGAGGTGGGGAGTGAGAGACAGCACACACCAGAGAGTGCGATCAGGCCGTTCCACTTTATTATTCGAAAACAGTGTTTTTAAAGCATAAGAAGAATTAACTACTGACAATGGCAGGGTAATTACAGATATTCAGATGCATAGTCAACTACATACTTTGAGGAGAATTGAGGAACTTTGGAAAAATGTCTTGTTGTAATGTAATACCAGCAAGGTACAGGACATAATCTTCAACCTTTGCCCTAGGCCTAGGGTGGAGGCTGCTGTCTCCATACCTATTGTCTGAAACCAAGACCATAATAAAAGAAACATCTTTATGCTAATCTCTGGGGGAAATAATCTAAGAAACTATATGCTGATTTTTCGAGGCAAGGAAGGGAAATAGGGGAAGGGATTAAATGTTCTTTGTTTCAAACATTAACCCTTGACAGGGCAAGGACACTTCACTGTCAGAAAGACATCTCCCTGCCAGGATCTAATGAGTAAGGCTAATGCATGCAGGCATGGTGGAGAAATTTAGTTATTGTTCTCACCTGAAATTATACTTAATTTATTTGCAAGAAGAAATATTGCATCCTGACTTATGGGAACACTTCCTTGAAGGCTCGCCACCCATAAAGTGACCTTGTCAAAACAATATGGGGTGTCTAGGCTACGACACACGGAGGCTTAACTAGGACCTCAAACATAGACCATTTTTCAATCTTCCCAAAAAAAAAAGATTGAATTTTGTGCTTCTCAGCTCTGTTGTAATAGTATCTCTCCACCTTATAATTAGATCTGTAACTGTCTGAATTGCATAGTAGATCAAAACTGACTAAAGAGAGTTTTTACTTTTTTCAGTTTTCTATGTTTTATTGTTATTTATGCTATTTTTGCAGATAGCAGATTGTTAACACATACTTGTTTAGCTGAAATAAATTTTAAAGACTATCACTAGTTATTATGTCATCTTTGAATGTTGATTTTGGAAACTTAATTTATATTAAATTTGATTGCTAAATTAATTAAGCTGAGATCTGAGTTTGAATTTCAGTTCTAACGCAAGCCAGCAGAGATCACCTCTGGCGTTATTTTTGGCTCTGGTGGAACATGAAAAAGAAAAAGAAAACTGCATTGTTATTTTGAATATCTTATATTCTATTTGAGTGAGAAAATAAAGAAATGCAATACAATAGAATGTCAAAAGCTGTAAATATTTTGGAAATAAAAGAAGTACATAAAGTTAAGTTTCTTTCAACCATGCTAGATTCTAGTGTTATACAATCATTCCTGTTGGGTTCTTTATTGCATTTTGTAGGTGCTATTGTAGTTTTCAGAAATGTCCTTTACCCCAGTTCACCATCTGGAAGAATGTGGTATGTTATTTAATTATCCCATCCACTCATTTTAACTCTAACACATTGTGTCATATATTTTTACTATGTACGTAAATTAACAAAATATTTCCCCATGTTCTTAAAAGAAGTCAGTGTGATGAGGAAGACTGACACTAAAACCGAAATTACTGCTTAATGGGTACAGATATGCGAGAAGAGTATCAAGCATGGATTGTAATCAGTCTGTAGTATATGAGAAGCCACCTTAAGGGAAACAACTAAAACAGAGCACAGGCTAGAAGGAGTAGAATGAAGAGAACTTATAAATTACAAGGTAAAAACAAGGATGAGTCCTTGCAAATCACTTCCTTTGCAAGACTTTCAGTGAACTCTATAGTCCTTATTCTCTCTCTCTTTCTCTCTCTCCCTCTCTCTCTCTCTCTCTCTCTCTCTCACACACACACACACACACACACACACACACACACACAAATTTTGTACCCTTCTCTATATAAAACATATCAGAATCTATAATAATTGTCAATTTTTGTTATCTTAAAGACTGTATGATCTAGGCATCACAAACCATAGCTTTTTGAGCTCATTATGTAGCCCATGTACTCTATGCTGAAAAAGAAAGCTGCTAATCACTAAGTATTGAAGTGATGAGGACTATTGGTGCCATGTGCTATTGTAACATAAATCTGAAGAGGTGTGAACCTATACCTCTGAATCATGTGTGATGCTGGAAAGCAATGTACCTCAATAAAAGATAATACAATAAAAATGGTGAAGTAATATAATATCAATAATTCTATGTGACTTATTAAAAATTTTGATGTCAATGATTAATAACTGTCTATAGATAATTCACTATTTCATTCTAGAGTTGTTGAGAGATCATTTTTTGTTTATTTTTAATCATAAAAATGCATTTTGTGTGGTTGAATACATATAAACTTACCAGTCAGAAACATAAAACTTTTGGTGATTTGACATGTTCAATTATCATTATTGAAAATATGATGAATGATATATCATAAATATAAGTCTGTAGGTGTCAAAAATATTTTGTTTTCTCCACTAGTTTGAAAACCTCTCCCAACATGAATGAAAACCCAGGTGAAATAAATTTGTACTTTAAGGGAATATAAGTTGAATCAAAGTTGAAAACATTTTTTTTAAAGATTTATTTATTTATGCATACAAGTTAGGGTACAGGCCAGAGGCATGGGGTGGCGAGAGGGTTCACCAGAGAGAGTGGGGAGAACAGGCAGATCAATGGAAATACACTGCTGAGGGGAGCAGCAGGTGAGGCAGGAGAGGTCTGCCACACCATGTGGGAATCTCCCTGGCTGGGTGTCAAACTCGAGTAGCTGCTGCCAACAGCTCCACAGCGCAGCGCTTAACTGCTGCGCCACCAGGGAGGCCCTGAAAACATTTTCAAACTATTTGATAATCATTCTATGAGCTTAATTATATTTTATGCATTATATTTAAAATATGCTGTCGATCATATCACTTCACTCCATGGAGTGTACATTAAAAGAATTGATAAAATATTTCTAAAAGTGGAAAATGAATGAATTTCAAAAGTTTATTTATAAAAAGGTAAAGGCTCTTTTTTTTGCAGCAAAAATTCTTAGAATTCACTTTCATAGGTGAAACAAAAATAGATTTTTTTAAAGGACTACCTATTCCATGCCCTTGGGCTTTCCTTCCTTTTTCTGTGCTCTTTTTACCCTCTCAGTAATAGTTAAAAGACTGGATTAGACATAAATAATTTTATTTTATGTGGAATATAAAATGTGTTTTCAAGTAAGCATTTACTGCATCAAACTGTGAGAAAAATATAGAAGAAAATTGGTCTGAGATGGATGATAAAATATTATCCCCTCCCCATGGGAGAATATTACTTTTAAATATTTAAACTGCAGTACAATTGAGAATCAATGATATGCTGTTCAGAAATAGCTCTTCTGAGCTACCAGTGTGATGTTTGATCAGGACAAAAGAGTAAAAAGAAACACAATTTCACAATTTTAATGCGTTTAATAACTTTTCCTGAAACAGCCTAAATAAATTCTGCTGAAATCTGTCTGTAAAGGCAATTTTTAGAACCTCCTGATTAATGATTATTGGGGTCTTTTCCAATTTTTTGGTTGGGCAGATCATCAGTCTATCAGGTATGGTGATTGGTGCTAGCCTGTGTCAATACCTAAAGGGAAGTGAAAAGTGGGAAAACATCAAGTTCTTTGGCACCTTACATTTGATTTTTCTTCATGGCTCCAGTTACATTCTATAATATTATTTCACATAATTAAGTTTGATTGCATTAGAAATTTGTTGACATGAAAACTGATTGTCAATTTATACTGTCATATCTTTTCTTGTTCTTCTTTCTCACAAATACATGTGAGAATGCACACACATACACACACACACACACACACACACACCTAGTTAGAAGAAGAATAGAAGGATTTTTTTACTTTATTTTTAAGTCATCTAAATTTTTTTTCTTTTTTTTAAATATTTATTTATTTATGCATAAAAGCTGGGGTATAGACCAGAGGCATGGGGCGGTGAGAAGGTTCACAAGAGACAGAGTGGGGAGCAGAACAAAGAGATAACCAAAGTACACTGCTGAGGGGAGCAGCGGGCCAGACGGGTGAGGTCTGCTGTGCCATGTGGGAATCTCCCCAGCCAGCGTGGAACTCGTATTGTCACTGCCAACAGCTCCACAGTGCAGTGCTTAACCGCTGTGCCACCAGGGAGGCCCCATCTAAATTTTTAATAATAAAATATTTTTCATTTAATTCTCTTTTTCACCTAATTCATTCTCATACCTAATATGAAATACCATAGCCATAGTTTTTATATTAGTAATGAAAGATAAGTCCTGTTTTATTTCAAATCCCATTACATTTAATCCAACATTTGTACCTGTCTTTGTGAGATTGTTGTGCATTAGAAAATGTGCTTTTACTTACTTTTCTCTTTTCATATCTCAAAACTCATTCTAAATTCTTCAGGTCACAGCAAGCAATATACTGTCTTGAAGTTATAAAGGACACCCTTTCTTTCACTATGCCTTTGGCAATTGAAGGCCTCTAGTAATTTATAATTTAGTGACTTATATTCCAAACAAGTAACCAGATATCCAACTCTGATACTACAACTTACCATCCCACACTTCTTTGTCCAAAAGTCCATTATTTGTAACACTTCTGTCACTTTCTTTTTTCCTTCTGTGATATTCAAATTATAGTTACAAAAATATATAGTTAGAAAAAGGAAAAGGTGGATTTAAAATGTCCTTTTCAAGAGGCAAGAAAATGTCTCTAAGAAGAAGTACATTTGTTCCAGCACTTGATCTCTGAAAATCATTTGAGGTTATTTATTATTTTTTGAATTATTTTATTAGATGCAGATTTTCCACAAGGGAAAAACGACATGTTTCTAATAGTCATTGTGAGATCAACAGGTCTGTGGATAGTCAGGCGGGGATACGATACGCTCTGTGTGCAATGGGAGTATTCAGAGATAGATATGTCAGATAGACAGAGATAGAAGATATACTTGAAATATATGCGATTAATGCTGTATTTTTACAGGCCATCAGGCACAAAGATACAAAAGATTATATATATATATATATATATATATATATTTATATAAGCCTTCTTCACTTGAGAAGTGATGCTTTTCTTCTATTGACAAATGTCACTTCCCCACAAATAGAGCAGAAATTGTCCACACTACTAATGCACTGCAATGGAAAAAATAATAACAGTTCTATGGAACAGTAGCTTAAACTGTCTCGCACAAAGTCTGAAATATTTTCAATGCTCAACCTTTCCAAAAGGGCTTTATACAGTGCACTGCTGATGTCACCTTCCTTCCGCAGCTGCCTGGCAGTAGTATTGCATTGCATCAGAAAGTGATTCAATCAACTCTGAATGATGTGTGCATGATGGTATTATGCAATGTGATGCAATATGACATCATTCTAGGCTGATTTAGAATGTTGTTGCAGACCTACTGGATAAATTTACACAGTGAAACATATAAAATGAGTTATATGAAATATCTTCAAAATGAGAGCTAATAAAAATTTTTCAGGGTTATATTCATGTTCAGCACACCAAGGTACTACAGATTAGGCCCTTTTTAAGTCAGTAACAGTCTCATTGTTGGCCAGTGTAATATGCATTCATTCATTCTGTTACAAGAAAAAAAATAAACAAAACAAAATTTTGAAGTTATTCATTTATATGTACAAAATTCAATGATTACCAACATTTTTCCCATCTCATTTAATAATCTACATTTGCAAAAATGGAAATTTCAGTCCAAAGAGATGCATGATTTAGCCAGAATCTCACAAATAATATGATGTGTTTTTTTACCTCTCTTAAATAAGTTGAATGTAAGAGATGGATTATAACTAATTTTTTTTCTGATTTCATGATTTAAATTAAAATGCAGATGTGTCTTCTTGTAGAGAAGCTGATCCTACTGATACTTTGTTTTTAAAATATCTGTTCTTTTTGCGTACCCTATTGTTATATGTTGGCCATTTCGTTCTATGTCAGACATAATAGAAAGTTGGAAAGTTTAAATAAAATTGTTAGAACTTATTCACTTGAATTCTATAGCCAGTAATAAAACCTGGATCCTCTCCTGGCATGATTGAGTTTCTGTTTCACACTAACAATTTAAACACTCTTCATCTGAATAGCTGCTCATTCAACACAGTTTATCTTCATGTTTGGCTGATGAAGAATAGAAAAGTAAATGATCATATCATATACTTGTGCATATCTTAGTACTGTCAGCTTAATCAAGCCAGCTGTGTCATTGTTTCAGTGATAGGCTCTAGGCCACATAAGAGGAAGACTATACAGAGAACATATTCCAGAATACATGCAATGCTGTTTTATGGATCATAATGTTTATCTCTAAAACACATTTTTGACCACCTCCACACTTACGGATCCTCAGTGGAGAATGTCATTGCTACTGAGAGCATGGGGTTCAGGGTTTCTTATAGTGGACATCAAGCAGTAATAGGGAAAGAGGGAGGAAAGCTAAAATTGATGAAAATCAAACCTCTCTCATCACTAAGGTATTAATCCAATGCTATACAGGTAAATCACTGAACAGCGAGCAAGGTAGGGAAGGAGCACAATGGACTAAGGTGGTGGACCTAGGGTGCTTTGGTAGTGGATGCACTATGATAATAACACTTGAAGGAGGGGACCCTATATTCCGAAAATATAAGCAATGATGTAAACTAGCATTACCTCAATCAATCAATGGTAATTAGCATGAGATTGGCCTTCCATATTAAGCACCCATCTTTCAATGAAACTTGAGCTTGAAAGTGATGTACCAATTAGCTCTGATAAAACTCCTGCCTCAGACCACAATCATCACTGATGATTTGATTGGATAAAGAGAGCATGACAAGAGGTTATGCTTGTTCAAAACACAAGTTCCCAGGTTTTGTAATCATTTTGATTTAAATACTTCTTGGAAGTAACTAATGAATGGAAAATTGAGCAGATACCCAAAATGATTCTAACACATTTGGTCCAGGAAGCACATCTGAGATCATTCAGGAAGGACTGATGCCAGCACCATCTTGGTAAAAGCCTGAGACTACATATAACTTCAGGGTAGAAAGAGGAGGCTTGTGGTCACACTCTGGATCCACCAAAAGTGACTCCAGCAGAGAGGGGGTTAGTTTACAGCCCCGGCTGTCTAGCAGCATAACTTGTGGGACTTTTTCAGCTATAGTAGATGCTGGTGAGCAGCCAGATTTGAGGACTGGAAACAGATGTCTGAAGACTAGTACAAGTCTCAGATGTCTGTTTGCATTTTAAGTTATAAACTGATATAAGTCTCCACCCATTATGAATATGTGGAAAAGGTATTATGGAATGAAATAACTTTTATTCTGAGTGCTTATTTTGACTAATGTAACACCACAAGACATTCTTTATTGTGCCAGGTCAGTAGGGACAAACTTTTACTATAAAATAGTTATTATTTCTGCATTTGAGTGGGTATTATTACTTCAATGAGCTTTTAGCAATGTGAAATGTCTTCCTTCCCCAAAATGAAAATGTCTAACGAAATGTATCCAGATTTCACCTCGTGACCAGGAGACACTTCATCAACCCCAAGGTCAGTATTTAAGAGGCTTTTGTTCTAGGAAAACAAGGAAGAAAATTTGCTATAGGTCTTATCAAAACTTTTGCATATATATATATATATATATATATATATATATCCCGTATTGCCATATTTTGCCATATACTTTTAAAATTTTTTGATATACATTGAGGGTACAATTTAGTTTCAGAAGCAGGACTGACTTTGCCAAGAAATTATTTAAAATTCAATTATGAAAGATAAATAGAAAATCAAAAATCAAGTGACAGTAAATCATCTAAAATTTGTGATGTTTTCAATCAAGTAGAATTAATGAATTTTAGATTACATTTTGTTCTTTGTCTTCACATTTATATTAGCATATGTTGTTTCTAACAAGTTACCACAAAGGTAAGAGGTTTAAAATAAAAGCAAATTATTATTGCTCATGACCCTGATTGTTAAATTGTTTCAGTAGGGCATTTCTATAGATCTCTCTTGTGCTTTCTCCTGATGTTACAATAAAAGAGACTGCTTCTGATAGTTTTAAGATGGCCTCCCTTACATGTGTGCCACATATGCTGGCTATTGACAGGAGTCTCTAGATTTTCTTCCATATAACTTTTCATCCATCAGGGATCTAGACAGTATTCTTAGATGCTGTCAAATTTCCAGAGAACACAAGGGAAAGTTACCAAATTCCTTAAGACCTAGTTTCTGGAACTCATACTTCATCTCTTCTACCATATTCTCATGGTCCAAGAAAACTGTAATGTCAGATTGAATTGGTGCAGAAATAGGCTCCAGCTTCTGATTGCAGAATAGGCACAAATACAAAGATGAAAAGAATTTCAAAGACCATCTTTGTGGCACATCTACTCAACCTTACACGGATGTATATAATGTATTTTTACATATTAGTGAATAGGTCAATATAATGAATCTATCAAAATACATTGAACAGAATTTACCCTATGCTTACTGCATAACAATAGTTTTCAATAGAATCCATAGTTAATTTGGAGCAGAATGTATAAATTAAATATAGAATGCTTTACTTCATTTATTAACCAATTTTAAATATTTTTATTTTGAGGATACATTGATTTTTCAATGTTGTATATTACTGATAGATATGGGGTCACTCCTCTTCATATGTATGTTAGCACACCACACTCACAATCAAAGCAACCACAAGCTTCCATCTTTTGGGTCCTCTCCCATCTCTGCTCTCCAATCACCCTCTCCTCCCACTGACAGTGTCAGTTTTACAGTCAGATTTCTGGGGTTTGTTTTTGGTTTGGCTGTATGACTTCTCGTTTTACTTCTCTATAGTCTTCCACACATGAGTGAAACCATCAAATATGTATCATTTTCCTGATTCATTTTTCTTAGCACAATTACCCTCAAGTTCTATCCATGTTGTTGCAAAGGGCAAGAGTTCATCTTTTTTTTAATAGCTAAGTAGTGTGTGTATGTACATATATTTATAAATATATTTATTTATTTATTTAAAAGATTTATTTATTTGTGCATACAAGAACTGGGATGTAAGCCAGAGGTACAGGGGTGAGAGAATTCACCAGAGACAGAGTGAGGAGCAGAACAGGTGGGTTGACTGAAATACACTGCTGAGGAGAGCAGCAGGTGAGGCATGAGAGGTCTGCTGTGCCATGTGAGAATATCTCTGGTTGGGGATCAAACTAGTGCTGCAGGGCTGTGGATAGCTTCATAGGCTGAGAATTAACACATTGTGCCACCAGGGAGGCCCTTAAATATATATATATATATTTAAAAGCACATCTCTTTATTCAATCATCTGTCATTGAGCACTTAGGTTGCTTCCATAACTTTTGTAAAGAGGACTGCAATAAAAATAGGAGGGTATATAGATCCTTTTACATAGTATTCTTGTTTTTTTTTTCATTTTATTTATTTTTATTTAATCTTTTTTATTGCAGTAACATTGGTTTACAATACTGTGTGTGATTTCAAGGAATAGGATCTTACCTCCTTAGATGTATGTCACCACACCAAACCTACCCAACAAAACACCTTAGTTTTTTTTTTTTTTTCATTCTTCTGGTAGATACCTAACAGTGGAAATGCTGAATCATATGGTAGGACTATTTCTAATACTTTGAGAATATTATA
>PVIJ01005134.1:0-34701 GCA_004024925.1 Scalopus aquaticus
TGGCGGTGGAGGTGATGGTGATGATGATGGTGGTGGTGATAGTGAGGATGATGGTGACAGTGATGATGATGGTGGTGATGGTGATGCTGGTGATGGTGGTGGTGGTATTGACTGTGATTGTGTTGATGACGTTAACGATGGTGGTTATAGTGATGATGGTGATTGAAGACAGCATTTGTAACATTCATCTTTGTTTCCTGGGTGGAAGCCACCTCATCCTAATGATCTTTTATTACGATCCTGTGAAGTAGACAATAGTATTCTAGTATCTTCAGTTTTCAAAAAATTAAAGCGTTCACCCTGGACTGAAGTTGTGAATTTCCAGCTGTACTTTTAGCAATTACATGCTCTGGTACAGAATCACTTAAATATTGTCAAAGCTATGAAATGTGGACCTCGTTTGACAATTCTAATTCAGGAACTCTGCGGTCAAGTACACAACAGTCAAGTGTGGTTGATCTAAATCTTTATAGACAATAAATAACATCAGGGCAGTTGTTTGAAAGTCCGCTGGCACTTTGCCCTGCACTGTCATAGCTGTGACTGGTTAGTTCTTGAGCAGCTGACTAACATGACGCCTAATCTGATCTCTGATCTCACTCATCTCTTATATATTTAGCCTAATTGAGGCTAACCTAATTTGTTCTTTCCACAGACACAAATTGAATATCCACAGCATGTTCACCATCTTGTGAATTTATCCCCTCCGTTATTCAGGGACTGAGTGAGAGTCGAGAGAGAAGACAAATACACATAAATCTCTCAGTGTGCAGAATGCCATCATGGGCTCTTCTGCTCTCTTGTTCATCCTGCTTACTTTTACTGACATTTAGTAACTTGTGTTTTTTGCTATAGCAATATTTTTCACAAAGCCTCTTCTCATATGGTTTGTTACTCATATTCTGTTAGTTATAATAATGCTAATAATTGTAGAATATTGAAAGACACATCAGCCCCAATATTTTCATTCCAAAATCCTGAAAATAATATGGAGAGTGAAGATTCTATGTGTCTCTTTTCACTGGTGAGATGAGGGCCTAAATTTAACACTATTTCTTTAGCATTTCCTATTAAATTATGCATTCTTGGGCCTCCCTGGTGGTGTGGGTGCAAGGGTTAAAGTCTCAGCACTATCAAGCTATCACCAGCCACTGCAACATGAGTTTGATCCCCGGCCAGGGAGCTTCCCACAGGGCGCAGCAGACCTCTCCTGTCTCCCTGCTGCTCCCCTCAGCAGTGGATTTCGGGCGATCTGCCTGTTCTGCTCCCCACTCTGTCTCTGGTGAATCCTCTCAACCCCCCACACCTCTGGCCTTCACCCCAGTTCTTGTATGCATAAATAAATAAATAAATCTTTTTAAAAATTGTGCATTCTTTTCTCAGCTCACGTGAGCAACTTCCATCACGATACGTGTGGCAGTCTTGAAGGCCGTCCCGGAGGAGGAAAAATGGAAAACTGTTAGGTAGTGGTAAAATAGGACACGTTCTTTTCCGTAATGGGGGAAAAACAAACCAACAACCCTTCTTTAAAAGGCCCACCGCTCTAAGTTCCATAGGGAAAATCTTTCTACTCATAGGTGTAGCTTCCCACAAAATTTGGGAAACCATCGACGCTGAATGCGGCTGCTCCATTTCTGTCTGCCTGCAGCCCGCCACCCGCCTTGCCGCACTGGCATTAAAATTGGTACTGGATCACGTAGTAAGCAGTCAACGAAGTTGATATGGCATTTGATGTGAATCTCCAAGGTAAATTTTAGATGGGGATGCTATGAAAATCTCATCAGAAAAAACTGAGAGACATTCTTATCAAGCATACTAAAATAACAGAAGCAAATACTACTTCCAGCTTATAAACTATAATCTTTAGGTGATGTCATGTTAAGGCAGAATGTCAATTTATCTCCTCCCCTCTCTCTATCCTCGACATGGACACAGTGGGAGCAAGCAAACCACACTCTTCGTTTTAGAGTGAAGTCGTGGCTTTCCGTCGCCGTGCTCCGTCCTTCTCTCTTTTACTATGACCGCAAAGTGTGCTGTTGTGAAATCTAGAAAAACATACTGACATGGCTCTTCAAAAGAATTTGTCTGAATTTATTATTCATCTCGTTTTATCCATGATTACATCAAAACACGCAGTGTGTTCATCTTCTACGGCTCACGGGGAATTTGTGTTCTCTCTCATCCAGCGTCTTGGTGGTGTGGCACAGTGGCAGGGTGTGCGCCAGCCGGGGAGGCCTTCCAAGAGGGGGACAGTGGGCTCGTCCTCCAGAACTGACTCTTGGGTCAGAGAAACACTGGGTCAGAGTAAATTAAACTGTGTCTTTGCTGTGGACCTTTTTTTTTTTTTAAGATTTATTTATTTATGCATACAAGCTGGGGTGTAGGCCAGAAGCGTGGGGTGGCGAGAGGGTTCACCAGAGACAGAGTGGGGAGCAGAACAGGAAGATCGATGGAAACACATTACTGAGGGGAGCAGCAGGCGAGGCAGGAGAGGTCTGCCGCGCCCTGTGGGAATCTCCCCGGCTGGGCATCGAACTCGCGTCGCCGCTGCCCTCAGCTCCACAGCGCAGCGCTCAACCGCGGCGCCACCAGGGAGGCCCTTTGCTGTGCATCTTCTTAGAGCCTTGAATCACGAGTGTCTCAGCAAAAGACGTAAGATATGAATGAATGAATGAATGAATGAATGAGTGAGAAAGAGAGAGACATAGTGACCCAGGTCCCCAGTTGGTCTGGAATAAATCCAGAGATTCGCGACCGACTGACCCACTTTGAAGGCGATAGAGTTCTGTGTTGGCTTGTAAATGACCTTCTATTCCGATGCGCTGAGCTTAGGACATTATTCTGACTTTTTTGAGCATGCGTGATGCCCAGGAGCTCTGCGTCTGTAAGGGCGTGCAGGTTAGTTAGGAGGAGAAGGCGCAGCGGTGCTAACTGGATGTACTGAGGAAAGACACACGTACGGAGCTGTTTGTCCACGTGCGTGCTTTCTGTGGTTCTGACTGTAGGCTTGCCTCGGGCTTTCAGCTGGCCATCTGTTGAGGGACATTCTCCTCAGGAGGGCCTAGGCTGCTCGGACGTCAGGCCTGGAGACAGCCGTGGGGCGGCACCTCAGACCCGAAGTCCTACCGCATGGCCTTTCCCCCCAGTCCCGAGGCCACTCCGGCGGGCGCGTGGGCGTGTGCGCAGAGGCCAGGTCTTTGCTTTGTCAACACTTGGATTCTGTGCCACGCAGCAGGGTGCTCCCGTATTTCGAGTCCCCTCAATTCCAGAGGCCTCTCAGTACAGGAGAGTCTCTTCCTGTGTTTCTGCGTTGTCCGTGAGGCAGGAGAGGGGCTGGCCTCTCCAGGCTGGTCGCTGTGTCCACAGGGGAGATATCACGGCTCGTTCTAGCAAAGGGAACTAGAAATCCAGAGAAACCCAACAATTATGCGACAGTTTTTGCAAACCTTACACATCTCGGGGCCCCTTTCCCTAGACGTGCTCGTTTTTTCCCCAGCGGGTGGCAGAACTTAGAGATCAAATTGGGTAGATACGGAAAACAACCTCAACATTCTAGCTCCTTCCAAAGGACCCCGCACACAGCAGGCTTTCAGTAATTGTTTTTGTTTTTTAAAGATTTATTTATTTATTTATTTATGCATGTGAGAGCTGGGGTGCAGGCCAGAGGTGTGGGGGGTGAGAGGATTCACCAGAGACAGAGCGGGGAGCAGAACAGGCGGATCGACTGAAGTGCACTGCTGAGGGGAGCAGCGGGGAGGCAGGAGAGGTCTGCTGCGCCCTGTGGGAAGCTCCCTGGCCGGGGATCGAACTCGTGCTGTAGTGGGTGCCGACAGCTTCGTAGTGCTGAGACTTAACCCATTGTGCCACCAGAGAGGCCCCGGCTTTCAGTAATCTTTACAGTCACACTCGTGTTGGTGTCCCTCAGAGCCTGTTCTTCCTCCAGGAGCACAACCACAGCTATTTTATTCTTCACCTTCACCATTTGGATTCTGTTATTTTACAGGCTAAGTCACTTGACCCAAGGTCACACATCTAAGAAAGAAATCTGGTCCCTTCCTGTCAGATCCTACAGGCCACAGTCCAAGATCCTAAGATATACCTCACGCTATTTGAATGAATAAGTAAATTAGTCCTCAACATTGGACTTACCAGATCGGCAGCGTGGAGAAATGGCACAGTAACAGTAGAGCAGTAAATGGTGGGCTTGCAGGCATGAGGTCTCAGTGATGCTTCCCTCATGGCTGATTGCCTGCAGATAGTGAACAGGAGTGGGCCTTTTGGTGTTTGGAGGAAGAGCTGCCCCTGAGTTGTGTATTTATTTATTTCTAGACCAACATGCGATGAGGAACAGATGACATTGAAAAGTCATCCCATTATACTTCTGTGTAGTTTATCATGTCAGTCCCGCCAATAGTTTTTAAATGTTCAGCATTGAAAATATATGCAGCCATAAAGCATATTTCTAATCAATGCAAATAATATTTTTTCCTGTGCTAAACCCAGAGTTAAATCATAATGTGCAACATAAGATTAATGGGCCATTTTTTCATCATGACTTTGTTAAATTACTTAGTTTGGAAACCATTCTTGAGGATGGGAACTGGAGCCGGGCGGAGCAGCTGGGGTGAGACCGTGTCTTTGATGAGAGTATTCCCACCTCGACCACTCCGTCCAGCTTCTTGGGAAAGAAGGACAAACTTTTTCTATAAACAGTCATATTTATGAGCTACTCTGTCTTTTGAACAAAACCTATCTCAGCATATAAAAGAATTTTTAGCTGCTGCTGTTTGGTTTGGTGAACACTGATTCTGAGATGAAGTCTTCTGCTTGTCTCCTGGGACCCTTGGAGACAAGTGACTACAGAGGAAGTTAGAACCCGTATGTTGTCCATCTCGTGGCCTCTGGCCGCTGTGCACCGTGTGGGGTGCCCGCTCCAGGGGGGCAGGCGCTGTGTCCGGCCATAGGAGAGACCTTGACGGGAGAGGGCAACTGTTGTGAGGAACCCCCAGGCGGGTGTGTGGGTGCTACGGTGGGGGCGCTGTTGCCCGGAGTTAAAGAGTAGGGCAGCCATCGGTGTCCCTGACGCTGGTGCCAGAGCCTAATCTCATCCTTTACTTCCCTTTATGAGTTTCCCGAACGGACATGTCCTGTCCTTAAAATGCTCATCTCCTTCTTTTTTTCTTTTTAATACATTTTTTTAAGATTTATTTATTTATACATACAAGCTGGGGTACAGGCCAGAGGCGTGGGGCGGCGAGAGGGTTCACCAGAGACAGAGTGGCGAGCAGAACAGGCAGATCAGAAACACACTGCTGAGGGGAGCAGCGGGCGAGGTAGGAGAGGTCTGCTGCGCCATGTGGGATTCTCCCCGGCCGGGCGTCGAACTTGCATCGTGCGCTGCTGTCAGCTCCACAGTGCAGCGCTCAACTGCTGCGCCACCAGGGAGGCCCCATCTTCTTCTCTCCTGGAGAATAACTCTTCTTCTTCAACTACCTAGTCCCTTATTGACTTTCTGAGATGGAATTTATTACCTCCCCACAGAGAGATGTACTCCGCAACTGAGTATATTCAGGGATTCCTCCTTATTACACTGGCAAGTGCCCTTAACCACCTTGGATATATTCCAAGAGCCCCAGTAGATGTGTTTGACTGGAGCAGAGAACAGGTAGGGGAGATGAAGTCTCTAGTTGGAGCCTGGAGTCTCTACTTCAATCCCACACTCCACCTCTACCGCCCGGCCAAGACCGGGAGAGGCAGCAAGCTCGTGGCTGGGGTGGGGGCAGTGCCTGCACGGGAAAGAGAGGTGGACTAGAGCAGGCCTTGTAGTCACTCCTTGGGGAGCCTTCTGTGGGTGGGTTTATTGCAGCACTACATGGACCAGTGGGTGTGAAAAATACAGGCCCAGTCTGAAATTTATGACTTCTGCCCAGGTACTTCATCTTTCTAGGCTGCAGCCTCACAGTCGGGTAGGTGGGGATAAGGGTGGTTGGGAGGCTCCAAGGGGAAGTGCAAATAAGAGCCGAACCCACTCGTGAGTTCTCGAAGCACAGAGAGGACTGTGGAGGGTGGTGACAAGGGCAGAGCGCTAGCTCTGTCCAGTCACTCCTCACTCCGCTTCATTGCTTTCTTTTTTTTTTTTTTAGATTCATTTATTTGTGCATACAAGCTGGGGTACAGGCCAGAGGTGTGGGGGCGGCGAGAGGGTTCACCAGAGGCAGAGTGGGGAGCAGAACAGGCAGATCGACCAAAATCCCCTGCTGAGGAGAGCAGCGGGCGAGGCAGGAGAGGTCTGCAACACCCTGTGGGAATCTCCCCGGCCGGGCATCGAACTCGCATCGCCACTGCTGACAGCTCCACAGTGAGGCGCTTAAGCGCTGCGCCACCAGGGAGGCCCAGCTTCATCTCTTTCTGTAGCAGAAGACAATTCACGAGTCAGTTGTGAGCTAAGTATCAGAGGGAGTATGTTCCAGAAAGTTAATACTTGATGAACCTGGATTCCGATAACAGAAGATGTCAAACTGTCTCACAAAGACCTGGGTGCCGTAAAGAACTCCCATGGGCAAGTTTGAGCACGTACTGATGAATAAGTGAACACAGGCTGGGGTGGGGGGAGGGTTGTGACAACATCAGTATTGATGCGGTGTCTTCTAAAAGACTTACAGTGTCTCCAGGTGAAAAAGAAACCAGGGAAGTGATGAAAAGCTCTGTCTGAAAAGCCATCGGGGACCCAAGTTGCTAAGCTGCCAATAGGGACAGTCAGTGAGAGGCCCAGTTAGGCATAGAACTTCTGAGAACCAGTCCGTGAGGAATATTTACAACGATTTGATGTCAGAAATGGGAAATGCTGGATTCGTAAATTGTAATTTCTTTTGGAAAAAAATGGGCTGATAATGAAGATAATGACAATCTGAAGGATTTTCGAGATTTTCAATGACCAAATCAAGACAGTAGGGCATAAACAAGGCGCTCTTAATCAACTCACTGTGAAAACCTTCTGAGCCCCTGCAACCTTTTGTTCTGGCTCCCCCAGAATTTCCTAATATGCTTTCAACGCAGTCGTTCCTACAGTTCTCAGGTCAGTGATCTCTAAGTCAAATTCATGCTCGTCAAAGATAGCGTGAACTTCCTTCCAGGAAAAATGCTTGAGAACAAAGTCAATTGTAACAGCTAATTTAAGCCTCCGAAATGGAAGCTCAAAGCAGAGCAGTTATTGGCTGAGAGGATGTTGTAGGGGTTCACCCAGGAGGAGGGGGCTGTCTGAAAACCGTGAGTCACCAAAAGTGAAAGTTTACGTTACAAGCACTTGAGGTTCTTCTAGAGAGGTTTTGCTGATGGAAAAGCAACAGTGATAAGTTAAGAATAAATTGAGACTGACATGTGGGGAGCAGCTTAGAAAAACCCCCTCAGCCTCAACCTGCGTCTGTGTATTTCACACCGATCAGATCAGAGGGCACTAAAGCAGTTGTGTTAAAAGCACCTGGCTTAATCCAACCAGCTGGGGAACAGTTCAGGGGATTTTTGCATTCGCATTAATCTCTGTCCGTGAACACCACTTCCAAAATCAACAAGATTCATAATCCCGATAGCACTGTAAGTGCCAAGATAACCTTTGCTCGGGGAATGCAGAATCAAGATGAGAGTGCAGGGGATGTGGGAGGTGGTGGATTTGGTGAAATCATAGTCACAGGTATTAGCTGCTACCGTGAAATGCAATGATTTAAAGAGAAACAGACTATTGATTCTGAAAAGGTAATGTGTTGGCTGAAAGCAAAGTGAACCTTGCTGAGACCTAAAATGTATTTTTAAGAATAGATTTCAATGTCATTTCAAAAAATAAATACATTTCCCATAACAAGGCAGTGAAGCTAATGGAATAATGCAGGTGGAAGCTTTTTAGCCTCGAGGGGCTCCATCAGGGGCAGGTCTTAGCGCTTAACACACCCCGACGCAGACGTGTTCACGCCAAGGCAGCGGCTATTTTTACACAGCCCGTGTAACTCTCGCACTTGCCCTGGCGTCAGCTCCAGGCCGGGGCTCGTCTGCCTGTGTGTGGTCACGGTCAGTTGTCTCTTCTGAAGGGAGCGGGGTGACCCCTCCTGTGCAAACTGGAAGGCAGTTCCTAGGCCTTTGAGCCCCAGAATTCAGCGTATCGCGCGTGTTCTGTGCGCATCTGCTTAGCGGTGATCCAAGGTGAGTCCCATAGACGTACGCGCCAGGGCCAAGATGCCGACTCAACCCTTTGGAACTCAAAGGGCGATCTAGTAAAACCCACCTAAGTGGTAAAAAAGGTTAAATGAAGAAATTCAATTGTGGAGAATTTTTCTAACCACCAGCTTAACAAGAAACAGCTAGTGCTATAATTTGGCGAAGAACGCTTGTGTACTTTTTGGTGTTATTTTAATCTGTGCTATTGCTGAGACCTTTGGGGAAACCTTTGGCAAAAAAAGCAACATGAATGTGTTTTTAGCTTTGAGTTGAGTTGTGTTTTTGCTGTTTTTAATTTTCCCTCCTGGCTTTAATCTTTATTATCTCCATTTACTTTTTTCATTTAGAAATAATTTAAGATTTATTTTTATTTTTGCATACAAGCTGGGGTGCAGGCCAGAGGTGTGGGGCAGTGAGAGGGTACACCAGAGACAGAGTGGGGAGCAGAACAGGCAGATTGACCGAAACACACTGCTGAGGGGAGCAGCAGGGAGACAGGAGACTTCTTCTGCGCCCTGTGGGAATCTCCCTGGCCGGGCATCGAACTAGTGTTCCAGCTGCTGACAGCTCCACAGCGCTACACTTAACCCGTTGTGCCACCAGGGAGGCCCCTCATTGGCGTTTTTATGAAGAGTCAGGGAGCTGGATTGTCACAGACCTAGAGTAAGTCTAATATCTCCTCATACAATAAACCTGTTACCCCAAAAGCAACGATTTAACTTGCTCCCCAGGAATGTGGTGCCATTTCTTCCAGGTGCCAGGTTCCCATCCAGATATGACTTTATTTCTAGGTCACCCATTTGCTCATGCTCTATCATTAGCTGATGTTCCCAAAGCATCACACTTTTAATCCTTCTTGACTTCTGAATCTAAACTTTGGGTCAGACAAGTTCTCTGTCTTGGTTTTATTTTCCAAAACTGCCAAACTATTGGGAGAAGTTTATTCTTCTGGGTAAATATCCGAAGCAATTTTTCAAGCTGTCTTCAAAAAAAGTTTGGATTTTAATTGGAATTCATTAAAATTATAGATTAGTGTAAGGAGATTGATACTATTGTAGTGCTATCTCATCCTTAACTCTGATATAATTCACTTTCACTCCTGTGTCTTCTAACAAAGTTAAAGTTTTTATATAAATATTTTCTGACTTATTTATTAGATGAAGCCCTACACTCTGTAGTTTTTGTTGATATTACAAATGTATAACATTTTCTGTCTGGGATTTGATGATATTGGTGACTTAGGGTAATGATTCTTTTTAACGACTCTGTCAGACTCTAAGTTTGAATAGCTCGTTGGTTTTCTGGGTTTCCAAATAAATGATCAAAACAATCTATAAATATGACATTTTTCTATATTCTATGTTCTGTGTTCTTCTAAGCCTTCTTTCATCCTCTCTCCATTTTAGCCGGTCTCAGTAGATCGTGTTCAGTAGAAGTAATGTTGGCAATCTTTTATCTTCATTCTCTCCTTAAGTGTAATGGTCATGCTTAAAAAGAATGTTTGCGATGACCACTTATAAATGCACGTGTCTTGTGTTTTTGGAACACAACTTTATCATGGAAAGGGAGTTTCTATCTGGGTGTAGCTTCAAATAACCTGCCCCATCCAGCAGGTTTTGAACTTCATTGGATGCCTTTTACCGCCTCCATTTAGAAAAATGATCGTGTGACTTTTGTCCTTTATTTCACTAACATAGTGAAACACATCAGTTGGTCTTCTGATACTGAGCAAACCTTGTATTCTTTGGGATAAACCCACTTAACCATGTGATAGTGTTGTGCAAGCTTTGGCTGTGTTACAAACCACCGCAAAACTTAGTTTCTTTTTTTTTTTAAAGATTTATTTATTTATGCATTCAAGCTGGGGTACAGGCCAGAGGCGTGGGGTGGCGAAAAGGTTCACCAGAGATAGAGTGGGGAGCAGAACAGGCAGATCAGAAATACACTGCTGAGGGGAGCAGCGGGCGAGGCAGGAGAGGTCTGCCGCGCCATGTGGGAATCTCCCCGGCTGGGCGTCGAACTCGCGTCGCCGCTGCAGACAGCCCCACAGCACAGCGCTTAACCGCTGCGCCACCAGGGAGGCCAAAACTTAGTGGTCTTAAATAAGCATCATGTGGTGATTTGGGATGAGATTTATCTGGCAGTTTTTTCTTCTGGGTTCCTCTGGGTCACTTCATACAGCTGAGTCAGCTGGTCAGAGAAAGCATCACTGACAGTTTCGGTGATTGGCTGGGGCAATGGGAGTGCCTGGTTTTGACCCCAGGTACCAGTAAGCCAGCCCATAGCAACTGAGAGGCCAGGCTTCTCGCCGTTGTCTCCTTGCCTGGAGCCAACTGTGTGACAAAGCCCAGAGTCAACAACACAGTGTGTGACATAGGAACAAGGACACGGAGAGGGGGATTAGGTGATGGCGTTTCTACGTCCTCTCACAAAAGGTTTAATTCACTTTAAACTTTGCTGAATAACAGTGAGATTACTGGTGTCTATTTTGTAGGGGAGATTTGTTTTTTTTTTTAAATTTCCTCTTTTTGGGGCCTCCCTGGTGGCGCAGCAGTTAAGCGCTGCGCTGTGGAGCTGTTGGCAACAGTGACACGAGTTCGCTGCCCAGCCGGGGAGATTCCCACATGGCGGCAGACCTCTCCTGCCTCGCCCGCTGCTCCCCTCAGCAGTGTGCTTCGGTCTATCTGCCTGTTCTGCTCCCCGCTCTGTCTCTGGTGATACTTCTCGCCGCCCCACGCCTCTGGCCTATACCCCAGCTTGTATGCATAAATAAATAAATCTTTAAAAAAAATTTCCTCTTTTCACTAATTACTCTTCTTTCCCCTTCAGCCCCATCTTTCTGGCGTGGGCTACATAAATGGATTGAAGGAGTGGACATGAGTGTTAGATCTTAAATGACATACTCTCAGGCAGGCAGCCGCTCCCCACCCAGATGGCTTGTTCGGAGGCTTGTGCGGGTCCCTGAAAAGTGTCTCTAGGATTACAAAAAATGCAACTCAATATATATGAGATTTTTATCTTGATTTTTAAAAACTAATAGCTGTTAAAAATGGGCTAAAGGTGCACACACTTCTTGTGCTCGGGTCTTTTTATTTTTTTGTAAATTAAAATAATAAGTGCTTGAAAAAAGCAGAAAAAATCCTCCCAGTGATGACCCCTGTCATCACCATCATGAGGAATCCTATAAAAATGCTGGTTTAGGGGCCTCCCCGGTGGCGCAGCGGTTAAGCGCTCTGCTGTGGAGCTGTTGGCAGCGGTGGTGCGAGTTCGACGCCTGGCCAGGGAGATTCCCACATGGCGCGGCAGACCTCTCCTGCCTCGCCCGCTGCTCCCCTCAGCAGTGTGTTTCTGATCTGCCTGTTCTGCTCCCCACTCTCTCTGGTGAACCCTCTCACCGCCCCACGCCTCTGGCCTGTACCCCAGCTTGTATGTATAAATAATAAATAAATCTTTAAAAAAAAATGCTGATTTTAAAATCTTCACGAAATCCAGGCCGGTACAAGAGGACCCAGTCCTCTCTATATGAATTGCCTGAGGTCATGTCCCAACTCTGCCACTCATAAAATGTTTGCAGAATGAAAGTGATCCCACAAAATCCTTGAAGGATCTGGCCATTGAAGGTCTGTGTTGAAGAAGGGAGCATCGGTCTGGTGTCCTATCCAAAGTTATCACTCAAAGCAGCAGCAGCGCCTGACACCATGGTCTCTAACCAAAGCGCTCTAGTGAGAACTGAAGAAAAAGTTAGGTGCTCTAATGCTGACTTCATGAATTCTTTCCTCAGTAAAATACTTAAAAATGCATTTTATGAACTTATTGGCATAAAGACAAATATAATCTGAACTGGATTCATCGCTATGTGTTAGTTGAATTATATTGTTTTTTTGTTCTGTCTTAAAAGAAATGAAATGTAAAACATTTCACAGGCACTTGGCCCCCTTGAGCCAGAAAGAAAAAGAAAAGGAAAATAACAAGTAGGGCCCTCAGAGCCAGTCTCTCCTTGTTCATGTGAGGACCCTGAAAGTGCTGAGTCACTGACTGATCTTGAATTGCTTCTAAGTGATTCCAAGAAGCCGCATTTCCCCCCACACGATCATCACGGAGAATGGAGTTAGAGAAATGAGGAGGAATGAGACCATTTTGTTTTAAGGAATTACGGAAAGAGCAAGGTTATCCCTTTTAGAGTTTCCTGGTGGATAGAACTCTCTTGGGACTGGGTGTCTCATTAAAGAAGAGGGCAGGGAAGTGTCCAGAAAGCCACACTGGCTTGTGTACAGTCAGCTTCCTCTAGGCAAACTCATCTTTATAGTGCATGATACTTGAAATTATGATTTTTTTGGTCTTCTCATATCACTTATTCCTGTGGGTCTGTCCCCTACTCCCTTTGTATTAGTGAAGCAGAAAAAAGATCATCTTACATCTTTGTTTATTCATTATGCTGATTACTCAGCATAATCCTTACATGCACTAAACTGGACGAACCCTCAACTTATGACTGGTACTTTCTATAGGAGATAGTAACTAAGAAACTGTAACATCCACAGAGATCTCAGGAAAGTTGAAGGGAGTTTAGGGTCTTTCTGAGTTTAGGGTAGATTTGGAAAGTAAACTCCAAATTCTCCTTTATAATTGGGCCTTTATTTTGTTTCCGAAACAAACAAGTCAGCTTACATGGTTCTTCTACAAAGTTTTCTCTACCTTTGGAATTAGTCAGGATGAGAAGAGGATGACTCACTTCTTTGTCACTCATGGACTCATGCGAGACACTTCGGTTTATAGCCCTGACCTGTTTAATTATCCAGCAGCCCTGACAGGGAACAAGGGGACAGATGTTCTTTTCTGCATTTCACAGATGAGAAAACTGAGGTTGCAGCAGGTTAAGTGGTTCGACCAAGGTCATTCTTTGAGGTGCTGCCACAGCCAGGAATAGCACCCATGTGACGCTCCACCCACCGATCCACTCGGACTGCAAGAGGTGCTGTCCCTGTCCTTGCACTGTCCCTGAAATGCCCTTTTGTTAGGACACAAAGGTGGTGTCAAGACCGAGCAGACAGAGAATGATGCAGGAAAGAACTAGTCTTTTTCTGTTGACTCTCCCATAAAACCCCACAGCCACACTGCGTGAGAAACATGAGACATTCATTAAGATCATGTTCCCATTAGTTCAAGCGAGAAGTAGATTTTGCAGAATTTGAAGATAGGTCTTGTGGCCTGACTGCTAAAATGAGTGTCTCGGGAGCCAGAGCTGCAGCGAGGCTCAGTTAAGTCAAGAATGCCCTCTGCTAATTGTTTCTCCTCCGTTTCTTAGAGAATTTCAGTTCACAGCCGGCACCATCTATTACGCTCTACTGCCATTCGTCATTTATCTTGCACCTCTTTGCAGAAAAGAAAGTTGCCCAAGTCATTAAATCCTCTCATGACTCAAAATCTTATGACCTCAGGTGGCAGCCCCGCAGGTCTCTTGCTGGAAGCAGTAAATCCTCCCCTAGTGGGGACATAAGAGAACGTGACATCCCACTTGCGGGGCTGTGTCTTCGTGCAGGGAAAATACAGCTGAGATACTAGAGCAGAAGTCCTTTAAATGCATGTGTTTAATTCAATCAGAGTTTCTCATGCCAGGCGAATAGGAATCAGGTTCTGTCTGCTTAGTCCGTCACCTTCAAGTCATGAAGAGGAACTCATCTCCCTTCCATGATCTTGTCACGGTCTTCGATCCATGACGTAGATTCCAGCAGAAGGGAACGTGGAGGGTGAGCTCGAAGGCCTCTTGGCCGGATCTGGAAATAGTGAGCTCGGATCCCTTTCTCCAGAACGCAAAATGTGACCTCTACCCGGCTGTAGAGGATTTCGGGAAGTCAGTGGTGTGTGTTCAGGGGGAGGACAGTGAAACGCATCTCAGTGTCCCGGCCCAGCTGCAGATGGGTGATTGTGGCAGAGGCAATGTTTGCAGCTGGTGATGCCCGCAGAGGGGGAAAGATTGATTTCTTAATCATGGAGGAGCGCTGTCCCATCTCACTGGCTTCTGAATGCTCATAAATTAAATCATCCACAGCAAACTGCCATCTAGTTTGTGTGCTGGATAGCAGAAATTGTTGTCTTATCATTTATTTAGTGAATCAACAGATCTTTCCATCTCCCAAGTTCCGTGTCGCCGCCTGCAAGCTTCCACCACCCAAGGACCCCAGGGTAGTTGGTATAAGGACCAGAGTGGTCGGCTTCATCTTACTGCCCCCACGGGCGGGGGGGAGGGGGGCTTAACCATCCTTTACCAGAAACAAAGCAGAGGGGGAGATTTACTGCTCTGCCTATGGGAAAGTGATCCCTAAAATCTGATATTTTTCTGGTCTCATTTCTTGGCCTACTGAGCACTGTAATAAATTCTCCTTCAACCTTTTTTTGCTGAAGTCTAAATCCATGTTTTCTTCAGGCTTTTTCTTAAAAGGATAATTCTTTTGTCTTTGCCTTGGAATATCTAGTAAGACCACATAATCAGAAACTACATAACGCAAAAAGATTAATAGTGGAAATTCCTTTGGGGATTTTTGTCCCCCTTATCATTTCTAGAGCCCCTGCTCCCTTTCTTAACAACTAATTCCTTGTGTGTCCATCAGAAGTTTTGGGTGCGCCGAGGCAAATGCACACTTGTATGTTTCCGAGATTGTATATCATGAGCTCACAGAAATAGGGAACTGGAAAAAGTTAACTAAGTCAATCACCCCAAATAGGTGGTCATCACCAGGGAAAAGAACCTAATAACCAATCTTTGTTAATCTTTTTAATTGGATTTAAGAAGACATTCTTTCATAGCTATTGAAAATGACTGAAGCTTTTGCTTATTTGTAGTCCTTATTTATTTTTGATTCTTCATTTCATTTTGAAAATTATTTTTAGGATTTATTTTCTAGGGTAGAACTAAGCCTTCCAAGGTCAAAAAGCAACTTCCTTAAATGGGAGTTTAGACTCAGTGGCGTGCAATGCTGGGCCCCACGCTCCAGCCTGCAGACATAGCGACCATGTCCATGGTCAACCATGTCAGCTCCATTCAAATCCAGATGCTCGGAACAAAAAGACCTGATAATTAGGACAAAGTTCAAGATGGATGGCTCTAGATTATTAACTAATGTCTTTATTGGAAGCCGGATTTCCCCAAAATATGTTCTAAAAAACGACTTTCATAGTCCTTCTAGCTGGCCAACCATTTCATTGATTGCTGCCTGTACCCCAAGGTTGTTCAATAGTTTATCGTTTATATTTCCATGGGACATTAGCTAATGTGAAGTGAAAAAAGGAAAAAGGATTTTGGGATGACATATGTATGAAAAAGGCCGAAATTGATCAAAATAAACATGTTTCTTGAAGGAGGGATTTCAAGATGTGCGACAAGCTATTACGTGGCCTGCGGATATCCATGTCCAGGGGTTCTGTCAGTAGGATGTTGGAAAGGCTCTTGTTTCTAGCAATGTTTGGAAATGCTCTTCAGCCCCAGTTATGCTGCTGAAGTCTTAGTGTTTGGATGGAGGCCCACAGACAAGCTCATCCAATTTTCAATACAGAATCTGCACTGTATTCATGCTATAGGCTCATTTGGCTGTGGAAGAGTATTTTGATAACAAATGCTCACTCCCCATAAATCAGCAGCTGATTCTCTCATCGGAATGCTCTTCTCTTAGGAAGTTTTAACTTTGTAAGTGCCTTTTACTGTCAGAAAATTTTCTCTTCGTCTGTTGGACCCAGATCTGATTTTGTCCATTAGAGCTCATCCTGATTTCTGGATTAACATAAAGCCTACTCAAATAAAGAATATTTTTCAAAGATGACTTTTACCTGAAAACAAAAACAAGAGCACTTAAAAGTCATCTATACATAGTGACCTGTTATATGTCAATTATATCTCAATAAAATTAGAAAAAAGTAGTGATGAAAGGTGAATGGAAAATAATTTTGCTTCAAAACTTATCAAAATAGGGTGTGATTAAATACATGATACCAGTAAATTTTCTCACATCTAATTAAACGTGGGCTCATTTGTAATTAGGCTAGAATAAACAAAAAAGAATTACATGTTGCGTTAGTAATCATTCCAGAAAAAATGGATTGTGTTTGGCCCAGTGCCCTGCCCTTCACTGCATGTCCCATGTCAAAAACTCTGTCAAACAGGGGCCTCCCTGGTTTCCTAGGGGCTAAGTCTCAGTGCTGCTGCCACAAAGGCCCACCAGGGCCTTAGTTCGATCCCCAACCAGGGAGCTGACCCACAGGACGCAGCAGACCTCTCCTTTCTCACCCGCTGCTCCCCTCTGCAGTGTGTTTCATTAGATCCACCTGTTCTGCTCCCCACTCTGTCTCTGGTGAATCTTCTCACCCTCCCCCCATACCTCTGGCCTGCACCCCAGTTCTTCTACACAAAAATAAATAAAATCTTAAAAACTCAGTAAAATGGTAATTTTTTCTAAGGCCTTCTCTTATTTCCTACTCAGAAAAATTTCCTATTCTCTCTCTTAATTGTTGACTATACCCAATTTCCAGATCATTACTTATCAATAGCTTTTATTTATTTCGTCTAGAAGATCTTTGATGTTATTTAAAATGGCTTCATGATAAGCTATTTCTTATACTTGGGGTTTCACTTTGCAGCTTGCTTGAATTTTATTTTCTGTTTCATATATATGGTATGTAGAATACTGGATGTGATATAGTCATCAGTGAGTAGTTTAATCAAGACTGGTGGCTTGTCGACTTAGAAGGATGGATTCTGTGGGCAACTTCACATCAAGAGGATGAAGCTAAAGAGAAGTTGTGAAAATGGTACAATGGAATTCCCCAATTTTATCTTCTCTGCTCTGACTTTTATCCTTTCCTTAGTTCTGAAGCCCTTGATTCTTGGGTACTGAATTCGTCACTTATTTTCCAGCCTCCCCACCAGCCTCTCCATTTCTAGGTTCAAATTTGATGAAGCTCCGGTTTCCTCTTTCCTCATGAAGTGGTATCCCCAGCCAAGTCAGAGGTTATCCATTCAAAGCTTTAGTATAGGTAGTCATGCTGAGGGCGACTTGTCTTCAGCCCACTCAGGCTCCCGCAAGCTTTCTTCTGGTCAGTAGCTGGCAAGCAAAAGACTGCGTGGCTGAGTCCTTAACTAGGACCAGCAATTTTCTCCTCAGTCTCGGCCTCCTGTACCTGCCATTCTTCTGCTCCAAAACAGCCTGCCAGATAGAACCTCAGTCCCCCAGTGTGGAATTTAAAATGCCATGTACTCTAATCCCCCTTTAAATCTCTTCCTTCACACCCTGAACTTGCCTTCACCCAGAGGACCTTTCTCTCTCTGGGATCCGCATTCCTTTCCTTCTCTTGTATTCCAATGTATCCTTATTTACTCTGCCTGGACTTCCCCTTCACATTCTCCACAGGTCTAAATCCAACTTCTCCTGTATAGCTTTAAGAAGATAATATCCTTTCCAGGGCCAATAAGTCAGTCAATCAAGAAACTATAAAATATTCATAGGTTGTTTCAAGAAAGTTCTCCTCCTCAGTCTAAAGAAAGTTGTCAATCTTTATTAATTACAGTTATATTGCCCTCAGAAGAATGCATTTTAACTTATTTATTTGGTGCTTTCTAAATTGGTGGTATATAGCCTTCATTGTGTTGGTTATTTTAGTTATTTTATGTATTCATTGTTTTAACTCAGTTAACCCCATGGCACAATAATGCCTTGAAGTCTTAATGTATAAGCTATCCATTTCTTTCAAAACTCTAGTTTCCAGCCATGGTTTATACCTGGTGTGTGTGCAGTACATTTTGAGCTTTCATATTTGGAGAATGAAGGAAATCCCCCCACCTCATCTGCCCGTATTGGACTTCCCTTTTTTTGAACGTTATTCATTTGTAACTGTTGAGCAAGTGTGTTTGTGAAAAAGGCAATAAAACCAGTTCCACTAGTCTTGAGACCTCAGCCAAGATGCACAGTCAACCGAGGCCCTTATTCAGCTTCGTGAATATATTCTTCAACACATACTATGGAGAACTGTACTTTTAGGACTTTATGATGAATTGCATGTAAAATAGTCATTAATATTTATAAGTACTCTTTAGAGTACAGTTCTTTTCAACGTTTTGTTTTTTATTCCTCTGGATATAACAATTATTTCACAAATAGGAGGAGCTAAAATAGAACAGCTGACTTTTTTGTTGTTCTATTTGTTTTATCCCATATTGTATCTCAGAGATATTGGGCAACTTAACTTGACAGCATAGAATATGTGTACAGTTTTTAAAAAAACCTCCTGTTGAGGTTTAATTTTACCGTCACCTGGATGGTAGATAGGAAGAAATGTGATTCATTAAAATATTTCTAATTTCCTGCTTTTAAAATAGGAAGCTCTTTTCAATGTTTATCTCTTCCTACGGTCATCGCGTTTGCTACTTTGACAATATCACTTGATTCTGTACATGCCAGTGAACTTGAATGTTGAATTTCTAAGTTCATACCAATGTATTCTCTCCTAAATTTGGAAATTTCTTTCTGTGTACCTATAGATAGTTCACTGTTCATCAGGGTGCTGTAAATGCTCGGGTGAGCTGGATCTAAAGGCACCCACATTTGTGGAACTGAATGTGGAAATGGGACAATAGCATTAAATATCACAACTGATAGACTTGCTGTTTCTATTCCATTCTTTGCACACAACATTTTAATAGCAAGTTTTCTTTTTACCTGAAACTCAGTTCTATGTATAACTGCACCAGCAGCACAATTATCCCGACGGCTTAGTCCGTCTGCCTCAGCCTAGGCTCACGATGGCAAAAGCAGACCTCTGTTCCAGTAGCAGTGTGGACAGCAAACAGGGACTCAGTTTGAGGAGCATCTGGAAATGGAGGGGAATATATTTTTAAACATGGTGCTGCTGTTATTTCAGTTATTATGGTCAACCAGATTTATCGATCTGTTCATTTACTCGTTTGTTCTTACGGAGCCCTGTATTCATTCAGCACGTGTCCGGGATACTTGCTACAGACTTAGCCCTGGAGCTCCGATGACAAAGCTCTGCAGTCAAGGCGCTGATATTTTAGAAACCACACCAGATTAGAGGCACCGGCGGGAAGGAGGGGTCACACACAAATTAAATAAGCTCCCAAATACTTGCAAGAATGAATAATCAACATATGCTGGATGAGAGCAAGAGAAAAGGAGACCCAGCATTTTCCAGGATGTCCAGGAACCTGTCAGTGCCACTTTAAAAAATTTTTATATCCTAAAGATTTATTTATTTATGTATACAAGAGCTGGGGTGTAGGCCAGAGGTATGGGATGGTGAGGGGGTTCACCAGAGACAGAGCAGGGAGCAAAGCAGGTAGATTGACTGAAATCCACTGCTTAGGGGAGCAGCAGGGAGACAGGAGAGGTCTGCTGCACACTGTGGGTCAGCTCCTGGGCCGGGGTGGAACTCTTGCTGCTGTGGCTGCGGACAGCTTCACGGTGCTGAGACTTAACCTCTTGTACCACCAGGGAGGCCCCATTTAAACTGAGCTCGCAGGGCTGCATGGATGCAGACAGTGAAGGGGAGCTTCAGAGAAATGAGCAGTCCAGGATGATGAAGCTTTACTAACTCAGTGTTTATTTTTTGCAACCTACCGTGTATCTATACTATTTAACCGTCATGTAAGAAAAACAATTCCAAAATACTGAAGTGTGTGGTGGCTGAGAGAGGACAGGGAAGATGTGAGTTGAGCGTGATGGAAAGCTACCACTGAGTGGTGTGAGGGTCCCCACCAGATGCAGTTGTTGCTTTTGACTGGGAAGGGAGATATGGACATTCCTGTGATTCCTCAGAAGAATCCCCGTAGTGTCAGTTCTCTCGGTTAATATGATGTGGTTGATAGTACCCACCTTGTAGGGCTTGGTGAGGATCTCCATAGAGTTTAGGACATGCCCAGCACATGGTCTCTGCATAAGTCTCAGCTAGTGTAGCACAGTGATAACGCATTGGTGCCCTTAGTTTGCAAAATTAGAAGTCAATTGAAGAAAATAAACATAAACAGATGATGGTGAATGCTGACATCAAATTTATTCATTTAAAATAAATTTCCAGTGGCAAAGTTTCCATACAAGGTCAAAATTCAAATAGAAAGATAAGGAAAATGTTGAAAGGGGAAAAAAATATATGATGGAGGCTGATTAAAATATGTGCCTTCTAATATCGCACCTAGGAAAACTGGAACTCAATGAAGTTTTGTTAATTGCTATTTTTTTGGAAAGGGAAGATGGATGTTGGCAATAAACTTAAATGAAAGATTTTTAAAAATGGTTCCCTGGGTACAAAGAGGCACAAACAAATGTTTATAATTTCATGGTTTGGGCTGAAGCATTTCTCAAACGTCCTTGAAAGTTCCCAAAGACAATCTTTTCTCTGGAAAGTATTTCTCCTGCGAGTAAATAATGTTCTTGCCTAGAAATGAAATGCAGTCATATATTACATTGCAACGGAACTGATAGCAAGACTGGCAGCATTAGTTCAGGAAAAAATGTCGCAGTGCAATCTGGATGGAGAGGCTCTGCTCTGAACTTCCCAGCTCTTAAGGGATGCCCTTGGTGCTGGCTCAGAACAGTCCAGAAAAGAATTTTTATCACACTTACTTAGCTGTTAGAGGATTGTTTATTTGGAATTATTATTGTATCCATTTCTTTATGGTTTGCGTAATTAATAAGCTGAGTTCTCTTTTCACTGTATAAAGGCTCCTTCTAAGGTATCCTCCGCAACGACGTCTAAAATATTGGCTTGCTTTTGAAGACAGCATTGCATTTTCCGAGGGGCTTTCTTTTTTTATTTTTTTTAAACTTTATTTTTTTTTAAAGATTTATTTATTTATACATACAAGCTGGGGTGCAGGCCAGAGGCGTGGGGCGGCGAGAGGGCTCACCAGAGACAGAGTGGGGAGCAGAACAGACAGATCAGAAATACACTGCTGAGGGGAGCAGCGGGCGAGGCAGGAGAGGTCTGCCGCACCATGTGGGAATCTCCCCCGCTGGGCGTTGAACTCGCGTTGCACAGCGCTCAACCGGTGCGGTGCGCCACCAGGGAGGCCCCCAAGAGGTTTTCTATCTGCATTTCTGAGGCAGGTCTGAAGGTCCTGTCCATAGTATTTCACCAAAGAGCAGATGGCGGCGCGCAAAGAAAGCTGCTCGCTGGAGGCCAGCGGGGAGGCCAGCGGGGACAGCTTCTGCCTTCCGTCCATCTTTACACAAACCTTTTTGTGTAAATGAAAACTTTACCCCAAACAGAATCCATTAGGTGCCCAGCACCCCACGGACCTTGAGTCCAGGGAGGGAATTGGCCTGTTCATGTTCTCTCCAGGAGAGACGACTCGGCCTCCTGATGGCTGGTCACGTGGGCTTTTAGGACCGGAATTTCTGCTCCACACTTTGGAGAACGAAGTCACTTCCCTCCTCAGGGCTATTTCTCCTTCCATTAAGTGGAGGTTTTAATGCTGCCACACAGGAGCATCTCCCCTTAGCTCTGCAGAGCACCTGCTGTGTGGCCAGAACTACCGGCCCAGCCCCTCCGGGAGGCCCCCGGCGCCTCGGACGCTCGGCGGGGGAGGTGGACTTGGACTGCCCGTGAGAGAACGTGGCAGGCCGGATGCTGGCGGACGGGATAGTCACCGCGGGCAGAGAAGGTGGTCAGGTTCCCTGAGGTGACAGCGCGGTGACTGTGGGCGTACCGGCCTCGGTCCCCGTCTGGACTGTGGAAGTGCTGAGCTAGGGCGTCTCACGGAGGCCGCTGGGTGAGGGTTAAGCTGGCTTGCAAAGGGCCAGGGAAGGCCCCATGAGGCGTTTGCTGGGGGCAGGAAGGGCTGGAAGGGCGGGCCCCGCCCCGGACCCCGCCCTGGACCCTGCCCAGCTCCCTGCTGGTCCTGCTGAGCCTGGACGTTTCCTGGGCCAGCGCTTCATGCAGCTTTCGTCCTCTGCTGGGCAGACAGTCTTCGCCCGCTGCTCTAGTCTAGTTTCATTTTAATTTTGCTTCTGAAGGTGTGTGGGCATCTTATTAGGGAAATCAAAAAGTGCGTTTGGGATTTTTAATTCAAAACTGTAGAGAAACTTAGCTTTATTTTTTGCCATTTTACCTTTGGGCACACTCATCATCTCTTTCTTCTACACCCGGACAGCAGACACTGTGAAGAAAACACTTAGTGAGTTTAATTTCACCGACAAGCTAGTGGGAACTGTGTGATTTGTGCACTTACCCAGGTTGTTCTTGGATTTACCTAAGGGCCTCCCTGGTGGTGCAGCGGTTAAGTGCTGCGCTGTGCAGCTGTAGGCAGTAGCGACACGAGTTCGATACCTGGCCGGGGAGATTCCCACATGGCACGGCAGACCTCTCCTGCCTCGCCCGCTGCTCCTCTCAGCGGTGTGGTTCTGATCCGCCTGTTCTGCTCTCCACTCTGTCTCTGGTGAGCCCTCTCGCCGCCCCACGCCTCTGGCCTGTGCCCCAGCTTGTATGTTTAGATAAAATAAATCTTAAAAAAAAATGAAAAAAATTGATTCCATGATCTTATTTGCTTCTGTTGCTTGGGGCTTAATATGCACCAGAGAGGGCCTCCTTGGTGGCGCAGCAGTTATGCGCTGCGCTGGGGAGCTGTTCGCAGCAGCAACGAGAGTTCGACACCTGGCCGAGGAGAATCCCACAGGGCGCGGCAGACCTCTCCTGCCTCGCCCGCTGCTCCCCTCAGCAGTGTGTTTCCCTCCCTCTGCCTGTGCTGCTCCCCACCCTGTCTGGTGAACCCTCTCTTCACCCCACGCCTCTACCCCAGCTCGTATGCATAAATAAATAAATCTTTAAAAAAATATATATACACCATGTGAATATATTTTACATGTATATACACATATATCCACGTATGTGTTTATTTAATGCAGCTTTAGGTTCACAGTAACGCTCAGCAGGCGCGTAGAGTTTTCCTACACGTCCCCCCCATCACACATGGCCTCCCCCGTCCCAGCTCCCCGCGCTGAGCAGTGGCCCTGCGCGCCCGCCCGCTGAGCACCCTCAGAGCCACCGCTGGCGTTAGGGCTCCTCAAGCGTTGGGCGTTCTGGGGCTTGGGGTGAAAGTATAATGACCCGTCCAGCTTCTTGCACAACGCGGAGTCGTTTTGCCGCCCTACGAGCCTCTGTCCTTGTGCCTCCCTCACAAGACCTGGCTGTGTTACTGCCCCAGGGGCTTTGCCCCTCTGACACGAGGTAGCTGGGGGCTGTGTAGGCTGGGTTCCCTGGCTTCGTTCACTCACGATCCTCTTTATTCTGCACCACGTGCAGAATCATCGTAGGTGCTTTTTTATAGAGTGGAGTTGAGCACAGGGTGTGAGATCTTTGACTCTAGCCATTAATATATTGGGTTGCTAGAAAAATCCCGAGGCATTTTTACTTGGAAAATAAAGAAAAAATGCATCATGACTTTTCCAAAAGCCCCATAACACTATACAGGCATGAGACACTCCGGAGCTGGGTGTGCAGACGAGCCATAGTTTTCTTCTTGTTTTAATGTGTCCGACCTCTTCATTATTCGGAAAATAGATTTGAGATTGTGGAATGATGATTACTGACATAGCAGTAAAACATTTTTATCATTTGTGAAATCAAGAAAAATAGAAATGGGTGACTTTTCTTCCAGGTTGGTGGAATATCTCTGCGGATCAAATCAAAGTGACTTACTGGAATCTCTCACGCCAAGTTTAATGACCCACTTGCTTTCATGCTCTCTGTTAACACCTGTGACTCCCACCACTTTCGGCTGGGACCCCCTTTCTCTTTGGAGTTCCTAACTGGGGTGCGTTCTCTTTCCCTCTTTTCCTGGTGCTTGAAAACCCTGTTCCCAGGAGGGAAGTGCATTCCAGATGTTTCGTAGATTTTGTATTTAATTTCCTTTTGCCTGATTGGACCCAGACATAGTCTCAGAAATTACACAACCCCGAGAATATCAACAGCCTAGGGCAGCCCACAGGAAGAGCGTTATCTAAGGATACGTCTTAGTTGATGGAAACTTTAGAAAAGTCTGAAGGTGCACACCACTTTACAGTTGCCGCATATAGCTTTGGGAGACTGGCTGGCGTTTGATTCCAGATCCAAGTGAGCCAGCATAAAAACGACTTCAAGGGTGGGCCTCCCTGGTGGCGCTACAGGTTATTCGCAGCGCTGTAGAGCTGACGGCAGCTGCGGTGTGAGTTCGATGCCCGGCCAGGGAGATTCCCACATGGCGCAGCAGACCTCTCCTGTCTCCCCGCTGCTCCCCTCAGCAGTGTACTTCAGTCGATCCGCCTGTTCTGCTCCCCGCTCTGTCTCTGGTGAACCCTCTCGCCGTCCCACGCCTCTGGCCTGCACCCAGCTCGCATGCAAAAATAAATAAGTCTTTAAAAAAAATGACTTCAAGGGCATCCATTGCATCAGCTCCGAGGGGCCTGCATCAGCCCGTGACTCTCCCTGATGCTGGCTCGTCTATGGGGTCAGTTCTAGCCCCCAGCAGGAGCAAAGGCTGCCAGAAGGCAACTTTTTTGGCTTGGGAACCTGCCTGGCATGAAGAGTTTGCGGGCGGAAGTCAGAAAGAGCAGCTGCAGGCAGAGAGACGCGGGGAGGTGGCACTAATGAGTCAGAAAGCACTCTGTGTGCAAGCCTTCTGCTTACAGGAGGCGGCCTGCGACTGGGCACGAGTTCATCTTCTACTGCCAAGCTGGTCTCGAGGCCCCGAGGCCTCACGCAGACGGTACCTGCCCGGGGAATGCCCAGCCAGCAGCTCCCACTCTCTGAGTCAGCAGGACCCACTGCCCACGCTTCAGAGGCTTAGGGGTGAGAACACGTGGGTCTATTTTGTGCTGAGACTGTGCAGCTCAGTCCCTCACAGACTGGCTTGAACACAAATGTTTGAGTCCAGATCCAAGGCCGCCGAGCCCTGCGGAGCGTGAGTACTGGACTCTGTGCGTTCTTCTCCTGGTGCCCCTCGCTGGACAGAAGGCCTCTGGGTGATGAAGGCTCTGTCAGGGGCTCTGTGTACAAAGGACAGTGGCCAGAGAAGAACAAAGTATTAGTTACTAATAGTGAGTCATCTCATTTTGGAATTCTTTTTTATTTTAAGATTTATTTTTTTATTGATGTATGTAAGAATTGGGGTGTAGGTCATAGGTGTGTGTGTGTGGGGGGGCTGCGAGGATTCACCAGAGACAGAGTGGGAAGTAGAACAGGTGGATGCACTGAACTACGCTGCTGAGGGGAGCAGCGGGCGAGACAGGAGAGGTCTGCTGCGCCGTGTGGGAAGATCCTTGGCAGGGGATCGAACTCAGGCCTTCTTGGTGATGGTGCTGAGACTTAACCTCTACAGCACCAGGGAGGCCCCCTCATTTTGGAATTCCAAATGAAGCCCTTGTCTTCTCTCTCTTTCTTACCTCCAGTTCACAGGTGAACAGATCACAGGACAAGTATGAGCTACTGCTCCTTATTCCCTGAAGGCTGAGCTACTGGGACAGACTGTGGCGAGATTGACCCTTTCCAGTCTTCCTGCTCAGTACATGTTCTGGTTATTGAGCAATAGTGTTAGCAGTTTCTGGACCAGGAATAGGGTGGACAGGGGAGGGATCAGGATTCTTACCCCTCCCCAACATGGGAAGCCAGCACATGATTAGGGGAGCAGGTACCTTCCCAACTTGCTTTATCCCCTCATTAGAGATGTGGAAATGGCAGGTTAGAGAGCTGAGCACCTTGTCTATGTCACCTCAGCCCATCCTCTTATCCTCTCTGTCTTACTACTTGCTCTTCTGCGCCAGCTATTTGACTTTTGTACCAAAGCTCAGAGAAGTTGACCGCAGTTCTGTCTAGAGAGGAGCAGACATAAATACGTTTGAAGTGTCATTGCATTTCCATTACCAAAGATCATCCCTTGTTCCTCTGAAGTGAGCTCTTCCACTGCTTAATGGGCACAGTAGCTAATGATGTGCCCAATGGAAAACCGTCCAGAACATTCCAGGTACGATATTCCATAGGAGACTCGTGTATTATTTTAAGCCCAGCTGGCTTTCTAGAGCTTGGATTCTAAATCACATGGGTCTCTGTTTTTCATAGAGGGAATGAACACAGAACTTCACTTTGTACATTTATCAACAGCTTTTCCCTCTAGCTGCAAGCTGGAAAGGATTGTTGAGCATAGCAGTTTCAGACACATCCCTCGGAAAAACACACATTTTAGGAACCCCTAGCTTGGGTGCAGTACAGAACTGTAAGGAGAGATGGACAGGCTGTGTGACACTTCACAGATCTGCCCTGAACTGGAGCTGACCACATGCACCTGGACACGCTCTAGCATGGCATGTTCCGGGCGATTCTGTCCCAGACGATGCCGAAGGGGGGTGTTTTGACTGACATTGGAATGGTCAGATTTCAAGCAGCAGTACATTAGTTGTGCTCAAATGGGGAAAGAATGCTGAATAATTGAGTGAAGATGAAATAGGAGATCTGCATTCTAAACTTCTCTCGGCCACGACAGGAATAAAGCTGACTTTAAGTGCGTCACACTATCATTCGCTGCCTTGGTTTTCCCATCTGTAAAATGAAGGCGTGACTATAGTTTCCCAGTAATCCTTGAGATCATCCATCCTGTGATTCTGGAACTATCTTGACTCCATATAATTGGAGGATTTATTTCTAAACTTTAGCAAAAAGAACAGTGTGCTTTTGTTTCTAAAACGGCCTTGTGATTGCATTAACAGAGCAAATGAAACCTTTGGAGAATTGCTTAAAGAATCACCAATTTAGAATTCATCTCCACTGCTGCTCTTTACTGTCTTTAACTTTTACTAGCTCTATAATAGTTTTATTTGCTTCCGCCGCACCTGGCTTGGAGACTGGGTGGCTGGAGCGCCGTATCAACATTTATTTCAGAGCCATTGTTATCAGAGCCAGCTCTGATCTTTGCTCTTTGAATTATGTATTTAATTTGATGTGTTTTTCCCTGGATCCATAGAACTCCCCTTCGTCACGATGTTTCTCCCACCCGTGCGGCTGTCAACACAGCTGACTAAGCCCCTTTGAGGGTTGAACACTCGCAGATCTTTGTGTGAAGGGCTCTGGCCACCTCCTGCTTCCCAGGTGAAGCCTTTGCACTCATTGGCTTCTTTCACCTTCACTCGTGGAGTAAATAAAGGGGGGACCCCAGGCACGCCTCTGAGTTGGGGGCAGACTGGCCTCATCCTGGCCTGGTGGTGGGCTGACTCCGTGTGGACCGGCCTTCTTCCTGTCTCTGCATTGGCTCTGCTCCTATAAGGTGGGCGTGACTGTGGCCCGCTGCGGGGCAGGCATTAAGGCAGCCACCATCTGCTGCTCTGTGGGGGAAGAGACCTGGACTGCTTTCCCCTTTTCAGAGACCCCTGTCTGCAGTGATCTGTGTGAAAATACTGACTGCTGGCGTCCCGTGGGGAACTCTGGGGGCATCTGTGTGAGGGTGAACTGTGATGTCCCTCGTCCTTAACTTTGAATGCATTAAATTCTCCCTGGGAATTTTTCAAAATCATAAAGTGCACCCCCTTGGTGGCACAGCGGGTTAAGTGCAGCGCTGAGGAGCTGTCTGCAGCTGCAGTACGAGTTTTATACCCAGCTGGGAAGATTCCCACAGGGCGCAGCAGACCTCTCCTGTCTCCCCGCTGCTCCCCTCAGAAGTGTATTTCTGATCTGCCTGTTCTGCTCCCCACTCTGTCTCTGGTGAACCCTCTCGCCGCCCCACACCTCTGGCCTGTACCCCAGCTTGAATGCATACATAAATAAATCTTTAAAAAAGTCATGAAGGCCAGGTTTGCAGCAATTAAATATGACTTCTGGGGAGCTGGTGTCTTTTAAGGCTTGCAGAACTTTTATCTGTCAACCTGAGTGGGTCCCGGGGTCTTCAGGTGTTTGGACAGCTGTTTCTGAGTGGGTCTGTGAGGGCATCTCCAGAAGGGGTCAGAGTTAAACTAGCAGTTGGCTTAAGGGAGGTTGCGCTCTCCATGGTGCTGAGACCTAGTGGAAGAAGAAGGCTGAGGAGGGGGACTGCACAATCTCTGCCTGCCTGGCTGAGTGGGGGCATCACTCATCACCTGCCTCGGATGGGGATGTCCGCCATGGGCCTCTGGTGTGCAAAGCCACACCCCACTGGCCTTCCTGGCCCCCAGCTTATATTAACATACAGACGTATGCACAAATGATAGTTAACAGAGATCTAATGTTAGCTGATCATATTTGTATATATTTGACACTAATTACATGTACTGAAGTAATTCTATATTACCTTATGCATACACGTGTAATAACATACTTGTTACATATATACGATACATGTATACATATACATGCCCTATTGGTTTTGTTTCTCTGGAGAGCTCTGGCTAATATATTAATACCAAGGTGACTCTGGTGCATAGCGAAGATTAAGAACTAATACATAGGTTAAAACCCTGTGGCTTAAGTGTCACAAAAGTGCTTGCACAGACAAGGTAATTGTGCTGCTTAAATCTTATTTTTTTAAAGATTTATTTATTTATACATACAAGCTGGGGTACAGGCCAGAGGCGTGGGGTGGCGAGAGGGTTCACCAGCGACAGAGTGGGGAGCAGAACAGGCAGATCAGAAATACACTGCTGAGGGGAACAGCAGGCGAGGCAGGAGAGGTCTGCTGCACCATGTGGGATTTTCCCAGGCTGGGAGTCGAACTCGCATTGCGCGCTGCCGACAGCTCCACAGTGCAGTGCTCAACTGCTGCACCACCGGGGAGGCCCCTGCTGCTTAAATCTTAATGTGGAAAAGAGGCAACGTGACTTCTTTGCTTTCTCTTTAAATAGTGGCACCATTATGTATAAATCTGTCTATCTGTCTATCTATCTATCTATCTATCTGTGTGTGAATGTGGGGGGGAGGGAGAGGGAGGAGGGGAGGGAGAGAGGCAGAGACTTGGGGAACCGATGTGACAGTAACTGAAGGAAATTACAGGCAGTCAGCATTAAAGCCACGTCTCCGCCACACCTCTCCGTGGGTGGGGGGGTTGGTTTTGTGCTGTGATGTGAGACCTTCATAGCTAGGTCTTGGATAGGGATATGGGTAAGATCCCCAAAGTATTGCAGTATTTGGAGAACCCTGGTGACCCTTTTGGGGGTCATTATAGAAGGGCTCCTTGAGCCTCACATCTTGTTTCATAACATTGAGTCTCCTTTTCAGCAAGAGGAGGAATGGACTTGCACATTTCACTGCAGGGGAGGCAGAGGTCTGAGTGGGGGGCAGAGCAGAGACAAGCAAGCAGAAGCAATCGTTCAGAGAAGGCTGGGCCTTGGGGCAAACCCGGGTCATAGAATCACCCGTTTCCTCTTTGAGGGCACATTTCCTGCTTGCCTAGGAGCATTTAATGATTTGTCTTCCACATACTTTATGCTCCATTAAAGAAATCCACTTCTTCTGGTATTTTGTTCCATTGGACCCCAGGCACTTATCACAGACCCTCAGTAAGTGTCGGTCGAGTCGGTGAATCAATAACTATGACCTCAGACTCCGTGCCCTTCTCAATTTCAGATACGTGCTTTGTATCATAACTGAGAAAGTTCTATTTTCCAGCTGTTAGGTGGAAAATCCCATCTCGACCTTAGAAGCTGATGTCATCTCTTCTGTCACCTAGTCCAGGGAAAGGATTTACTCTGCAGAACCAGGTGCTGGTCACGCGACCTCACGTTCACGCCCCCTCGTGTCTCAGTGCTCTCCCTTGCGAGTTGGCTCATCCTGTCTGTGAACAGCTGTGATTTCTAGAAAGTATTTCCTTCGCCTGCCTCCCCGAGGGAGCTCACCTGTTGATCTTAGCTTGACTTGCTAGAACAATAGAGAAAATTGTGTCAGATTCAGATACATATTGGCCAGTCAGATGTCTGTACGACACCATCACGGCTCGAAAACTTCCTTGCCGCAGGGCCTGCGTGCAGTGATTTTCCCCTGCTGGTCTCGTGAATGTCTTTCAAGACCTCTCATTATCTTTTTTTTTAAAGATTTATTTATTTATGCATACAAGCTGGGGTACAGGCCAGAGACTTGGGATGGTGAGAGGGTTCGCCAGAGACAGAGTGGGGAGCAGACCAGGCAGATCGATGGAAACACACTGCTGAGGGGAGCAGCGGGCGAGGCAGGAGAGGTGTGTTGCGCCATGTGGGAATCTCCCTGGCTGGGCGTCGAACTCACGTCGCTGCTGCCGACAGCTCCACAGCGCAGCGCTCAACTGCTGCACCACCAGGGAGCCCTCATTGCCTTGTTAACCGACATTTGAATGTGCTTTTATTTGCTAAAATTATGCCCAAAAGGCGGTGCTCAAAACTGGACCAAGAGCTCTTGGCAGGCTCCATCTGCAAGAGTGAACCACACAGATGTACATTCACGTGCGCAGACAAGGCCACTCACACGTGCGCACATAAGACAACACACAGAGCACACACAAGTCCACATACACACAGAAAACGACATTTCTATCAAGTATAATCCTTATGCCATAAAATCTACATCTATTTCAAAAATAACCATATAGAATAGTATACAGATAGAATATATGAGCATAAAATAGACAGTTTTTTATTTAGTAGAATGCACTTGTGAAATACCAGACTAAAATCTTTCAAAATGAATGAAAAGACTCTTACAGATTCTTGTAGATCTGTGTAGTTCTTTGCTGTTTTCTCTCTTTAAACTGGGTGCACATACACAAACACACACACATGCACCGTAGTTTGGTTGAGATAAATTACCGTGTCTTGATTTTTCTCTTTTGGCAAAAAGTTGTCATTCTGAAATGGATGAACAATTTTTCCTTTCTCTGTGTAGGGCATCTAGTCATAGGAAAATAAGTCCCATCACGTGGAGATTTTAATTCTTTTTCACAAGTTCGTGGCTATGGAAACCCCACTGTTTGACACCCTGCTGGTGTGTGGGCAGCCAAGGTATCCCCAAGTCCAGATGTGGTCATGTGGCTTTCGCATCACCAAAGCTTCTGTGGAACTCTCCCGAAGCCCCGTGCTCTCCTCTCACTCCCCATCAGGGTTTTAAAATTTAACGTAAATGTTGGGCATTATTACATGGCTGTAAACTCAGGTTGACATCAAGGCTGCAAACTCTTGTCTGATGGTTAAAATTTGGCCCACAGCCATTTATTCCCCAACCCCCTTCTGCCCCCTCCTGCTCAATTAAGAAACCTGGACATTGTGCAGCTTCTCTGGGAAACTGGACAAGCTGGTGAGACTTAGGTGGGGGCATGGAAGCTAAAGCATGCCTGAAGCAGCTCACCTGTGACCTTAGCTGGACTGATGGACTGCAGAGAAAAATGTTTCCATTTCAGGGCCCCCCCGGTGGCCTAGGGGCTAAGTCTCAGCGCTGTCACTGCTGCGGCCTGAGTTCGATCCCCGGCCAAGGAACTGATCCACATGGCGCAGCAGACCTCTCCTGTCTCCCATAGCTCCCCTCAGCAGTGGATTTCAGTGGATCCGCCTGTTCTGCTCCCCACTCTGTCTCTGGTGAGCCCTCTTACCCACCCGCGCCTCTAACCTACATCCCAGTACTTATATGCATAAATAAAAAAAAAGAAAAATCTGGGCCTCCCTGGTGGCGCAGCGGTTGAGCGCTGCGCCGTGGAGCTGTTGGCAGCAGTGCGCGATGCGAGTTCGATGCCCGGCCGGAGAGAATCCCACATGGTGCGGCAGACCTCTCCTGCCTCGCCCGCCGCTCCCCTCAGAAGTGTATTTCTGATCTGCCTGTTCTGCTCCCCACTCTGTCTCTGGTGAACCCTCTCGCCGCCCCACGCCTCTGGCCTGTACCCCAGCTTGTATGTATAAATAAATAAATCTTTAAAAAATAATAATAAATAAATAAATACCCCCCTTCTGTGGGACAGGTGGCCATTTCCAAGTTTTCCTTTTCATAATGTTCCAGGCAGTACACGGCACATGGGTTCCTGTGACTTCCTCTACTTACACTTTTGGAAGAGATTTCTACGTGTATAACCACTACATCAAAATCCAATTTTTATTCACAGACTTTTATAAAAATTTATACTTTTTCCATGCTTTTGTATTCGCAATGGTTGCTGTTTTTTTAAATGTGTTTGCTCTTTGGTTTTTACCCTCCTGGTTCATATTTTAATTCAGTGCGCCCTCCCTGAACCCCCAACCTCACGCCCCGACCTCCCCTGAACCTTTTGTGGTTTGGCTCCTCTGGGTGTTGGTCGGAAAGTCACATTCCTCAGAGACAGTTGCCCAGCCCTGCTGGCCCCCCCTCCCCCGGGGGCCGCTCTGTCTGCCCAGTGGGGCTGCGTCCATATTTTGTCTCAAAAATCAGTTGATTCTTATGATGATCCCCAGCTCCGCCGATGCATCCAGCCACTTGCAGAAGCAAAACCTGTGAAGGATTTACATTTGGAAATAATTATGTAAATGATAAATATTATTTATTTCAAGTATAATTAATGGTTGCCAAGCAGCTCCTCTTCTGCCAGTCAAAGCGCCACATACCTTTCAAAAGGAATGCTTGTAATTAATAATATTTAGATCGCGGGAAAATGAGTTTTTGTCAACTTGTTCATCACCCTCCGATACTGTCAGGCACACACCTTGGCGGGGTCAGTGCTAGTGCCACGAAGCAGGTGACCCTCCCCTCTGCCCTCCGATTCTCACTAACGACTGTCCCTGGCCGGCCTTTCCTGCGAGGTTGTAACTGCAGCCTCTGCGCACGCAGCGTCAGGACAACCTCTTCCCCTTCCCGAGGAGCCTGCCGTGGGTGCGCAGCGGGTCTGGAGCGCTTGTCCATCCTCAGGAGAACTGGGCACCCCTCCGCAAGAACTAGCTCGTCAAGGGCACTCGGAGCCCTGAAGGGACTCACCTGTCTGCCTTTCTGGCTAGAAGCCTCGGTTTGGAGCTTAGCGCGCGCCTCGCCTGCCTGACCTCTGCGGGCCAACCACAGGCCTTCCCGGGACGCCCCGAAGCTCGCAAGGCCGATGAGGCCCGGGGATTGCTGGGGCGGTCTCAGCGCGGCCCATCTTCTCCTCATGGCGACGCCGTTGTTCCTGCAAGGCTGAGTCGCTAACGAACACCGGAGTCGCGCCAGCCCCCGTCCCCGGTGGGCCTTGTGAAGACGGCGTGGCATCAGGTGGGCGAGGCCGCTCTGATCCACGTGTGCGCCTTTTGGGGCGCTCCCGACCTTCCGCCTCCTTCCTCTGCGCGTTTCTAATCCGTTTCAGCGTCCGCGTTCCCCTGACCCCCTCACCAGCCGCGCGGCTCTGTCCTCGCGTCCGACTATCTCAGGCCGCACAGAGCCCGCACAACCTCTGCTGAGCGTGTCTGTCTTCCCCAAGCCGCACAGCGTGCAGTGAGCTTCAGGACGCTCGAGAAACGATGAGCCCACATTGAACAATTACACCCGGTGCCCTGTCCACTGAGATGGTGCAGCAGCTTCCTGGGCGTCCCTCACAGGCCTACTCCCCGGCCCCCAAGGAGAGCGTGTGGATTTAAGTCCATCTGCTCAGCTTGGGACGTCCAGAGCCTGTGGGTGTGGGTCAAAACTGTCAATAAAATGCCAATAAAACGGCGGTTTGGACGGAGCCTTTGGCATCAGTGAGGTGGACAGAACAGACAACGGGCCTCCGCCTCGCTGCTGACAGGGAAAGGCCTGTTCAAAGGAAGGGCGGTAAGCAGATCCGCCATCGTTAGCATGACACAGCGTCTGAAGGGAAGGGGGCGCGGGCACACACTTGGCCGGGAGTGCCCAGCTCTCCGAGCCCATCGGGGTGAGAGCGTGGGCCTTCCTGGGGAGCCGCTCGCCCGCCACACTAATCTCTCCGTGCCCCTCTGCGGGACAGGTCCCTGGGCAGGTGGTGTCCAGGGCGCGCAGGGGCCTCCGTGGCAGCCGAGGCTTGGCGTGGACACAGGTCACGTGGCCGCGAGCAGAGCGTGTGGGAGGCGTGAGCGTGGAGACTCGCGTTGCGTGAAAGCCGCCCCGCGTTCATTTAGTCCCGACACGCAACAAGCCCCTCAGGTCCCCAGGCCGCACTTACCTCTCCTGGAAGGGGGAGCGAAGCCAGTTCTTGCTGCGTTATCCTGTGCTGGGAAACGCTGTGTGTGAAGGGCCAGCTCGGGGCTGACGTAAGGCAGACCCCAGCGTGGTGGCTGCGACTCCAGCTAAGGCGGACGCTCACCCCAGGGCCAGCCGGTGGCGTCTGAGCTGACCCGGCCCCACGCGCCGGCTCCCGGGCCAGGCCTCACCAGCAGCTCCCGCCGAGGAGATCCAACCAGGCGGCGTCCACACATTTCCAATTGATGTCGTCAGAAGCTCCAAACCTTTGTAATCCTTTGGCTTCTAAGTGATTTCTCAGCCTTAATAATGCATCAGGGTACTTCTGAGTTTAGCTCTTACTGAATTATAAATGCTATCATTTTATACCTAAGCTCATGCTTTGCTCACTGCAGGTGGAAAAAAAATGAACGTTTTAGG
>PVIJ01005134.1:34801-107830 GCA_004024925.1 Scalopus aquaticus
CCCCTTCCATCCCCCCCAGCCCTCCTCACCCTCCCCCACCCTCACCACCCTGCTGCTCTCAGCTCAGCACCTACCACGAGCGGGTACATGTGCCCGCAGCCATCGCTCCTGCTTTGTTATCTTTGCTTGGTTTGCCCGCCAGTGTCCCCCCAAACAAGCAGCAATGCTTTATGCGGTGAGAACAGCACTGATCGCTGAAATCAGGAGGGGCAAAACAACATCTTGAGGGGCCACTTTCAGTGCTGGGTGGGGGCTGTCAGAAGCGTGGAGTTAGCACTTTGTGGTCCGCTCACGTATTAGTACGTGTTTTTGTCACCAGGATCAGGTGGCCGCTCACGTGATAATACGTGTTCATCTCGTCTCCGGTTTTTCACGCCACGGTGGATTGATTTGGAACTATGAGGAGCTATTTCTTTCATTGTCCTCAGTCTAGAAGCTTTACACATTGTTTTGGTGAAAGTGGAAGGTGTTTTAGGAGAGATAGTATAGTTTTTTAATATCCAGTCGTTCAGGAGTTGTGTGTGGTTTCTTGAATGCTTCTACCATTCATGCGGTGGCACAGAAAATGGCCGGCCCCAGGGCTGGGAAAATGAAAGGGCACCGGCACACAAAGTGTTAAGACTCTTCCAGGCTCAGTCTGGCTCTGAGGGGAGGAAGCCAAGATGAATTAGCCCACTGGCCTCAGGTGAAGAAGAGGGCATGGCAGCTGTGGACCTGGAGGGCCGAAGGGGCTGTTCCTCTGTATGGCCTCCTGGGAGAAAGGGGTGGCATTTCCACTTCTCCCGTGTGGTCGCACCCCTCCTGTGCAGAACCCTCATACTCCTTGAGCCTTCGCTTTTCCCTGGGAGTCCTCCTTGTGCAGAAAGTTCCTCCTCTGCTCCTCTGCTGAACACCCCACCCCCCACAGCCATGGCTCTGCCTTATCCTCGCCCCTCCCCGGGTTACTCCCCCTGTGCTTCTCTTCCTTTCTCGGGGATGTCTTCCTCGCCGTTGCTGCACACTCAATTCCACACGTTCTGGAACCATCTCTCTCTTTTTGACCCGCCCCCTGTCCCCAGCCACATCTGGGAGACAGGAGACATTTAATATATATTTGTTGAAACAATGGGCGCTCTAAACTTGGAGGGCTCAGACTTAATAAAACAGGGATCCTAACTGCCCAGAACTCATATTCCAGGGAAGAAGGAGGCTGATTAAGGAAACGTTTACAGCATGGTGCGATGAAGGGGACACAGGTGTGAGGCACGCTGCTGCCCCAGGGGACTGGTGCTGGGGGAGTCCCCCTGGGGTGAGGTTTAGATCAGATGTGAAGGATTTGAGTGAAAATGGAACTCAAGAAAATTGCTCCTTGAAATCAACCTAACCCCGCTACTCACGCTCTCTGGTTGAATGGCAGTTTCCATATTTAGGTTTTTCTTACCCCAGACCAGACAGTACTGTCTATAGGACCGTCCTAAAAGTGTCCTCAAAGAAGAACCATGGCTGCCTTGTCCGCGAGTGTACACAGCCAGCCTTTCCCTCGGGGATGTTCTGAGTCTGACCCTTCACCCTACTTCTCACTCGAGAGGTCCGAGGCCTCTTCTAACGCAGCTCCTGCGTGAAGCACTTGTCCATTAGCCAGGCGGCTCAGTGGGGACTGTGTGAGCCTGGGTCTTCTGGAATTCTAGCAGAAGACAGTGCAGGCATCTGCCACAGTCAGGGCAGGTTAAGTGGAACAATTTAAAGCAGTGACACTATGTGTTTTCAGATGCATGTTTCTGACTTGGGAATAATTAGGAGAAAACCATTACTAGGCCAGCAGGTGAGGTTTAAAATCAAAGCTTCTGTCAACACGCGCTTCCCTGAGCCTCGGAGGGGCCTGGCACGTGGTGGCACATCCCCCCAGGTGGAGGTCTGTGCCTGAGCACTGGGATCTTTTTAGAAATAAGTGGGCATTTGGCGCTTGGTCATTAGTTTATTTTCGTATAGGTGGAGACGGAGGAAGAGGGGTATCAATTAAGAAAGCATGCGGCAAAAGGTTGCTTTCAACCCCATTTAAAATAAGGCAGAGTTGAATAAAATATAGAAAGGAAGACTGAAAGGCAATGACTGAAAAGTCATTGTTTTTTAAAAAAATTATTTTATAGAGTTGTCGTGGCACCGAGAGCGCGTAAGGCTTTGTGGGGGCCTCGGAATCCCCCAAAAGGCCATTCACCTTGACTGTGTCTTGTGCACAGAAGAGTATTTTGTTGGGTCATCCCCGGGGTCTAATTGGACCCCGATCTCGCCGCGGTTCTGGCAGCACCTGTGTCGTGTACACTAAGAGACAGAAAGTGTTTAAGTCAGATGGATGCTGTTTGCTCTAGGATAAAGCCATCTCATGAATTGTAAAGTGGAAGAATTTATGCAGAGTCGGTGCCATCTTCAGACCTATTTCATCTGGAGCACAGGAGGCCGCACGCGGCATGAGCTGCTTGTCGCAACTTGCTTAAGCTGAACCAAAGAGAAGCCAAGGGCTTCAAGACCCAACCGGAGGGGCTGCCCCCCCCCCAAGGGCTCACCTCCCCCCAAGCTCTGTGCCCCACCCCCATTTGTTATCTAACCTGTGACATTTTGCCAAATGTCTTTAGAAAAATCTGGCAATAAACTAAAGCATTGTCAGTTGTTCTCACACTCGAGTACAGAACTGTGCCCAAGTGCCCACGTGGTGCTTGGGGCTTGATGCCAGTATTGAGACAGGTGAAGACAGAATAGCAGCTATTTTATTTATTAGCCAGTATACGTAGGGAACATTATTTTTTCTCAACGAAGTGATTATATAGGAAAAAAGCCAAGAGGTTCAGGGTGAAACATTGCATTAGCTCAAGGTTGGGACTGAGGGTGGGGGGGCGTCAGGAGCTTCCTGAGCTGCAAGCCGGAAGCATCTGGCGGCCTCGTGGCCAAGGGGGGCCTACGTCCCGGCCCAGTGGACACCACAGCCCACTCACAGAGGCCAGGACCGCCGACTAGTCCTGCCTGTTGTAATCATCACTCCTTCGCTCACTAAGATGCGAGGTCTTAAACTTCTAGTACAGTGTCCAGGATGTAATAGACACTCAGTTAATAGCGGCTGAGTGAATAAACCACATGAAAGTCTGTTCACTAAAGGACACGCAGATACATTTGTTCATTTTTTCCCCACTTATCATTCGAGCTCTTGGGTTTTTTTTTCTCTTTTTAAAGATTTATTTATTTTTGCATACAAGCTGGGGTGCAGGCCAGAGATGTGGGGTGGTGAGAGGGTTCACCAGAGACAGACCGGGGAGCAGAACAGGCAGATAGTTCGAAATACACTGCTGAGGGGAGCAGGGGGAGACAGAGGTCTGCTGCGCCCTGTGGGAATCTCCCTGGCCGGGAGTCGAACTGGCGCTACAGCTGCCAACAGCTCCACAGCGCTGTGCTTAACCCTTTGCGCCACCAGAGAGGCCCCTCTTGTTTTTGTTTTTTTCTTCTATTCATGTCACGCTGTGTTGGGGCCCAGGGTCACCCAGCTGTCCATGCACTGGGCCAGTGTGCCCGTGGGGGGCGCCAGCCAGGCGGACACAGAGACCCAGCTGCTCCCCGCATCCTCCGGCGCTCAGTGGACCGTAGAGAAAAACGCCTCCGCCCTCATTCAGCTCCTCTCAGCTTCTGGTTATTTCACTGGCCTCGGGGCGACTTCATGTGTCTCCTGACACAGTCAAGCCAGGTGACTGTACATGCCCTGAATTGAGCACTTTGAATTTTGTCGCTGGGATTGACCAGATGTTCCCTGGTGCAGTGTGACCGCCCACCCCACCACCCGGCACCGGGCAGAACACACACGCAGCTCCTCGCCCACACACTCGCCCAGAAGTCACGTGGGCAGTGGGGCGTTCGAGGCTCCGGCTTTGGCACAGCGCGCGTGAGGCCACACTTCTCCCGTCTCCCCGAATCTCAGCGTCTGCATTTAAGGGCCTCCCATCAGTGCTTGGAGAGATGTGCTGCTTGGTAAGCATGCCCGAGCCTCTGTAACACAGGCGCTTGAAAGGCTCGCAGGGAATTTAAAAACGCTGAGCCGCCTAGGAAAGAAGGGGGGAGAAGGGAGGAAGTGCGGCAGGGAGAGGTGGGGGGGCGCCTTCCCAGCGCCCGCATCCAGTCTGCTGTGCACAGTAAGGAAGGCCTGTGCCGTGGCGCGTGCTCGGCCTGACCCAGAACTGATGGGCCTCGAGGTAGCGGGAGGCAGAGCAAGCCACGCGTCCTAAGTAGAGGAATGCGGGGGATTGGCAACCCCAAGCTACTTCCCAGGCCCCAAATCTGTGGCTACCCCGCACTTTTCTGGACTCCCTCTCAGGCCCCTGCTCTTTGCCCATTAGCAGCGTGGCATAACCACACAACCCAGGGTGGGAACTCACCGCCCGGCCCTGATTTCCAGGTGGTGCTAGAATCTGTACTTCCGGGCTCCAGACTCTGAATTTGGTTTTCCTGCATCAAGTTACCGCATCCCAGGACCACGTGATACTCCAGGGAACACGGTAAAGACAATGCAAAGCTTCCTTCTGGAGATGAGGAGACTCTAGCCGGGTAAGGGAAGGCCTTGGTCAGCAACACCACGAGTCCGTGGAAGGTTATAGTGAGAAGCGCCCAGCTCCTGCCTCCTAAGTTTGTGATCTGTTCGTCTCGCCATCCATCAATGCATCTGAGTCTTCAGACACAGGAGGGCAAGACTTGATGGAGAAAGACTTTTTAAAAAAAATGGAAACAACTAGTAGCAAACATTTAGTTATTCTGTGATTTTTTTTGAAAAACGTATTTATATGGTTATTTTTGGCTCAAAACAATACATTGATGCCACAGTTCAGTGGAAAGCAGAGCGGCTCCGTATCTATAAGTCTTTAGATTCTGCGTGTGTCATGGAAAAATGTAAGTAAATTTTACAGTAGTGAGCTGTGTGAAATTAATTTCTATTTTGTGTCCGAAAGCTCCGTGGTGGGCGCTTAATGCACAAAACAGCAGCAGTCGCAGCTCTCAGATGGTGCGTTGCCAAACGAAATTACAGATCTCGGGTCTCACCATGATCCTGGTATTTATTTTCTGTTTGTGTGGTCTAGTGAATATATGGTATCTTTAAAAATTATACATATATACATATATATGTGAATATATATATGTGTATATGTATGTATGTATGTATTTCATTTATATGTTTTCCCTCGTTGTTTTTATATATATATATATATGTATATATGTGTTTGTGTGTGTTTATATCATTCTTCCTTTTTGTACAATGCATGCATTCTCCTTTCAGGTGTTGTCCCCATAAAATTCCCATCACCAGCTCACCCGTGCACCGTCACCAAAGTCCCTTGTGCTCGTTCCTCTCCCGTTCTTTTTTTTGTTGTTGTTATTTATATCTTTTACATTTTGTATTCCCCTTGGGTAACCCACCACCAATTCACCCGTGATCCATCTCTGTGGTCCCTTGTGTCCTTTTCCACTCCCTTTTGTGCCCTTATTCTCCCCTCCCCACCCCCCGGTGTCTCTCTCCTATTTGGTTTCCCTATAGTCCTGTTATAAGTGAAACCATTCGATATTTTTCTCTTTGTTTCCGGCTTATTTCGCTGAGTATGATCCCCTCTAATTCCATCCATGTCGCTGTGAATTGCATGTGTTTATCTTCTTTGAATGCTGAATAGTATTCCATTGTGTATATGTACCACATCTTCTTGATCCAGTCATCTATTTTTGGACATCTGGGTTGCTTCCATACCTTTGCTATTGTGAACAGTGCTCAGTGAACATATGGGTGCATGTATCCTTTTGGATTAGTGTTTTTGTGTCCTTTGGGTAGATCCCCAAAAGTGGTATTGCTGGGTCATATGGAAGCTCCATGTTGAGCAGTTTGAGGAATCGCCATACAGCTTTCCATAGTGGTTGGAGCAGTTCACATTCCCACCAGCAGTGTAGAGAGTTCCTTTTTCTCCGCATCCTTTCCAGCATCCTCTCCTGTTTTGATCCTTCCCCTTCCCGCTCCCCCTGTGGAGTGTCTCTGGTTAATAGATTCCTGTTGATTTTGTTTTTTTTGTAATTCATTGTAGTTATTTTTGGGGAGGATATATAATCTTAAGCCGAGTATTTACCAAGTCGACAGGCTGAGGGTGTCTTCTGGTTTCTGCCCCATAAAATCCTAGAGCAAAGCATTTGATTGTGAATATTAGCATGTTGTTCATGTGCTGGGGGATGCTGCTTCCTGTTCTCTGTGGCACACACACTTCTAAAATATTTATATGCCACACTAGGGCACACAGGAAGGAATCCAAATGGAGTTTGGTAAAAAATTTATATCCTTTTGATTAAATAATGAAAATAAAAATAAAACAACTCTAGTCTAAATACAAAACTGTAATAAAAATCAAAGGGGGATATTAAATATTTAATTTACATAGAAATTTCAAATAATCTCAAGTTTTTTTTAAGGAGACAATTGTGATTGCTTCCACAAACATGTTTTTTTCTCAGCTCTCCTACTCTTAAGTGGCAACTACAACTCTAATCAAGGTGCTTTCATATTATCTTACAATTTGGGGTTGCCACATTCAATGAGGGAGTTTTTTTCTTTTTTTAAAGATTTATTTATTTATACATACAAGCTGGGGTACAGGCCAGAGGTGCGGGGCGGCGAGAGGGTTCACCAGAGACACAGTGGGGAGCAGAACAGGCAGATCAGAAACACACTGCTGAGGGGAGCAGCGGGCAAGGCAGGAGAGGTCTGCCGCACCATGTGGGATTCTCCCCGGCTGGGCATTGAACTCGCATTGCATGCCGCCGACAGCTCCACAGTGCAGTGCTCAACTGCTGCACCACCAGGGAGGCCCTCAATGAGGGAGTTTTAATTATGTTTCCAGCCTTTCAAAAAAAAACTGAGTCCTCTGTTTCTCAGGCAGAAGCTCATCAGAACCTCACCTGATGATCTGCCCGGACTGCACTCCACCCCAGCTTGTTGCGGTACTGGGGTGTCGCTGCACTGGGGTGTCACCTCCTGACAAGGCTGGTCAGTGCCCCCACAGCCAGTTGACGGTGTCCCCTTCTTCAGTGAACACAGCTCTGGGAACTCACTACCCCAGGCTGAACCCCCTCCCTGCCCTGCTGTGCTGTGTCCTAGAGTAGGTTTCTCTGGAAACCCACACACTTCCGCCCGTAGTGAGCAGGGGTGCTCTGAGCCAGCTCGCAGAGGCTGACCCCCAGATGGCTGAATGGGCTCCTTGTTTCTGGGTGTGGGTCTTGTCCCTGTGCGCACTGTCTCTGTCCACTCTTGCCCCTGGCTGAGATGCTGCCATCTTGGAAGTTGCCTTTCTGGGGGACGCCACATGCCCCTTGTGGCTGAATGTGAATAGCTCAAGGATTCGGGGTGACCCAGACTTTACATGGTAGCCCCAGGGTTAAGGCGCTCTTTATCTCGTGTCCCACTTAGAAATGTTGGGCTCGCATGGCCTCCCTGGTGGCGCAGTGGTTAAGCGCTGCACTGTGGCACTGTCGGCAGCTGTGACACGAGTTCGAAGCCCGGCCGGGGAGATTCCCACGTGGCACGGCAGACCTCTCCTGCCTCGCCCGCTGTTCCCCTCAACAGTGTATTTCTGATTTGCCTGTTTTGCTCCCCACTCTGTCTCTGGTGAGCCCTCTCACGCCCCACGCCTCTGGCCTGTGCCTCAGCTCGTATGCATAAATCAATAAATCTTTAAAAAAAAAAAAAGAAATGTTGGGCTCTCAGCCATGCGGCTCAGCAGGCTGGCCGGGGCCCTCTGCTTCGGGGGTGTGACTTAAAATAGCCTCAAGAACTTCAAAAGTAATAACAAGATGGCAAAGCTTCTCATTTTACTCCTCCTTTATCTAAATTAAATCTGTGACTTCATACCGAAAACACACATTTATTCTGTGTCGTTCATTTAAGATAATCAGCAGGAAGGTAGCGCTCTTTGAATAAAAAAGGGCAATTCAAGTGAGGTTCGTGCTTTGCCTCAGTCAGGAGGGTCTGTGGCGAGAAATTGAGAACGAAGACAAAGCAGACGGGCTTTTTCTCCTGCACGTAGCACTAACCGTGTGACTTCATTTTATTACTCTGAACAGATTTGGACACAGGCACATTTTTAAAGAAACTGAAAAGGATATTCTGGACCCAGAGTATTTTGAGTGGTCCTGATATGAAAATAATGGTTTCATTTTCTGATTATGCTGGACTCATTCATTTTTTCACACTTGTTCTCTAGGTAGACATCACTGACAGATTCGTCACAAAATCACAGTATTTGTGGTGTGGACTGTGTAGCTGGTATTGCCAAGGCAATGTGCAGAAACAGTGAAATAGCACTGTCATGCTCCGAGACTCCCCATCTTGTGGGGGGTGCGTAGTCAGGCACCTCTGTCACCAGGACAGTGTATCAGCAGAGAACTTTTTCATTCAGTCTCGTTCCAAGTTTGACTATTTACCTGTCCAAGATGGAAGTCCACTTCATAGAAGTTGTGCTTTTAAGGGCACAGCCTGTGACTTAGTCGCTCTTATTTTGCAGGTGTTTCATCAGATACTTTGTATATAATACGTTTTCTGCTTCCTCTTATGATCTCTCTCTACTTTCCCTTCCCCAAGAAGTGTGGATTTGGTTTTGAAAAGCGGCGATACTTCCACAATTACTGCCAATAAAATTGTGAGGAGGAAAAGAAACTGCACAAAAAGGCCTGGTTTTCACAATGTTTTGAGATATAATTGTCATGGAATAAACTGATGCTAATGTATTCACAATGTGGTAAAATCTGATTTATGTGTAAATCCATGAAACCCCCCACCACAATATCCAGTGCCCCCAAAACCTCCTCATTTGTTTTTTGGTCACTATGGATCCTTCTTTCCCTTCTACGGTGTCCTAGGAAAGAATTCCACAGTCTGTGTTTCCTGACTTATTTCACTCAGGGTCAATATTTTGAGATTTATTCGCATTTTTGCATTTATCCATAGTTTATTTCTTTAAACTGCTCAGTAGTATTTCATTGTATGGATGTACAGTATTTGTTTTTCCATTCATTCGTTGATGGGGATTTGGGTTATTTCCAGCCCTTTCAGCTACTGGAACTAAAGCCGCTGTGAGTTATTTATGTGCGAGTCTTCGTGTGGGTGTACACTTTCATTTCTGTCGGGTAGATGCCTAGCAGTGGGTAGGGAGCTGCTTAACTTTTATAAAAACTGTCAAACTGATTTCCGAGGCAGCTGTCCCATGCTGCATCTCTGCCAGCGGTGTCTGAAAGGCCCCAGCCCCCCCTAAACATTTCTACTCAGTCTTTTCTGTACTAGCCAGCCTGATCTTGGGGCTTTTATCTTCATTACCCTAATGACTGATGATTCCATCTCTTTAGATTTCTTATTGCCATTCATATATGTTTTTTTTTAAAGATTTATTTATTTATGCATACAAGCTGGGCTATAGGCCAGAGGTGTGGAGGGGTGACAGGACTCCCCAAAGACAGAGTGGGGAGCAGAACAGGTGGATCTACTGAAACACACTGCCGAGGGGAGCAGTGGGTGAGGCAAGAGAGGTCTGCTGCACCAGGTAGGAAGCTCCCTGGCTGGAGATTGAACTCATGTTGCAGTGGCTGCGGATAGCTTCATAGTGCTGCGATTTAACCAGTTGGGCCACCAGGGAGGCCCCGAGATATATATATATATATATATATATATATATATATATATATATGTATTTTTTTTTGACAAAGGGTCTGTTCAAACCTTTGTCCGTGTTTTAAATGTGTTGTCTCAATATTGAGTTTTTGAGGATACTTTATAGATTCCAGAGACAAGTCCTTTCTCAGATATATGCTTTGCAAATATTGTTTTCTCAGACTGTGACTTATCCTTTCATTCTCTTACAAGAGTCTTTCAAACAGTAAAAGTATTTGAGTTTTATGGCCTTAGAAAGTCTAACTTCTTGGGCCTCCCTGGTGGCGCAGAGGTTAAGAGCTGCGGGCCATGCGAGTTCCACCCCCTGCCGGGGAGATTCCCACATGGCACGGAAGACCTCTCCTGCCTCGCCCGCTGCTCCCCTCAGCGGTGTATTTCAGTCGATTTGCCTGTTCTGCTCCCCACTCTGTCTCTGGTGAACCCTCTCGCCGCCCCACACCTCTGGCCTGTACCCCAGCTTGTATGCATAAATAAATAAATCTTTTAAAAAAAAGAAAGTCTAACTTCTTTTTCTTTATGGACTATGCTTCAGTGTGGTGTCTATGAAATCTTTACCTACTCAAGCTCCAAGATCTTCTCCTATATTTGGGCTAAGTGTTTTTTAGATCCTTGATTTACAATTAGGATATAGTCTATTTTGAGTTAATTTTTAATGTGATGTGAAGCTAGATTAAAGTTAGTTATTTTCCATAGGGAAAACCTACTTTTCCAGTACCATTGTTGAAAAAACTTTATCCTCCGCATAGACTTAGCATTGTCAAAAATGTATTGACAGTGCTTGTGTGTCAGTCTCTATTCTGCTTCATTGGTTCAAGTGTCTACATCGCTGTGATAGTGTCTTATTGTAGCTTTATAACACGTATTTGTGAAATAATGAAAATTACCTAACTTGGTTCTGTGAGGTTATAGTGCCTAATTCTGAGTGCTATTTATAAACATGTGAATTTTAGAAGTAGCTTGAAAATTTTGACAAAATTACCTGCTGGACTTTGATAGGTATTGCATAGCATTTATTGATCAATTTGGGCAGGTTGGCCTTCTTTATCCATGCTTGATTGACATACATTTTATTAGTTTTGGTGTATAGATATCAAATTGGGAAATGATTGCCACAGTAATCTATTAACGTCTATCACCATACAGAGTTAGATATTCTTTCTTGGGATGAGAACTTTTATGATCTAGTCTCTTAGCAACTTTCTAATATGCAACATCTCTAGAAATTTCTTGTTTTATAACTGGAAGTTTATTCCTTTTGACCCTTTTCACCTATTTCTCCCACATTCCTACTGCTAATACCTACCAAACTATTCTATCTATGGCTTCAGGTTTTTTTTTTAAGATTCCACTTATATGAGATATGATACAATATTAGTGTTTCTCCTTCTGACTTATTTCACTGAGCATAATATCCTCATGTTGCATTCATCTTGTCACAGATGGCAAAATTCCCTTCCTTTTTATGGCCGAGTAATATTCCATTACATATATCTTACTCTTTTTTTAATCCATTCATCTATTGATTTTAATTTAAGTTGTTTCCATATCTTGATTAATGTTGCATCAAATTAGGGGGTGCAGATGTCTTTTCAAGTTAGTGTTTTCATTACTTCTGCGATTTACCCATAAGTGGAATTGCTGGGTCATACAGTAGTTCTGTTTTAGAGGAGCCACTCTACTGTTTTCCACAATGGCTGTATCAATTTACGTTTCCATCAGTAGTGAACAGGGATTTCCTGCACTCTTCATTCTGACCCATTGATCTGTGTATCCATTTTTATGCCAAATGCCATGTTGTTATTTAGCATAATTTTTTAAATTCCCTTTTATTTCCAGTTTTCCAAGAATCTGTGTTAGGAATTAGTGCTGGTTTTTTTAAATTGAGTTTTCTGCACCTATTGAGGTGATTATATATATTTTTTCCTTTAGTATGTTTATATATTTAATCACATTGACTGGTTTCTAAAAATCAAACCAGCCTTATATCTCAGGATACATATTCTTGGTTATGGTATCAGGTGCTTTATATAGATCACAAGATTTTATTTTGTTTAGAGTTTTTACATCTGTATCCATAAGGCATATTGATCTGTAGTTTTCTTTTCCTGTAGTGCCTTTTTAAAAATTTGATGTCAGAATAAAGCTGGTTTCATCGAATGGGTGGGGAAAGGTCTTCCTACTTCCTCAGTTTTCTGAACTTGTGTAGAATTGGTATTAATTCTGTCATAAATACTTGGTAAAATCTGCCAGTGAAGCCATCTGGCCTGTAGATTTTATTGTGAGAATCTCCCCCACAAATTTGCTTCCCTTAATAGTTACATGCCTATTCAGGATTTCTGTTTTTTCAGTGAGCTTTGTTAACTGGTGCCTTTCAACTAAGGTGTCAATTCTTTTGCAAAAAAAATTTCCTAATGTTCCTCTATTATAAGTCTAATTTTGGAGAAGTAGTCATTTCACCTTGCCCATTTTCAATATTGACAATTTGTGTCTCCTTTCTTTGTTCCTGACTAGTCTCGCTGGACATTTATCAGTTTTATTGATTTTTTTTTCAAAAAATCAATTGTTGGTCTGTTAGGATTTATATATTGTTTTTGCTTTCTCTATTCTTGATTTCAGTCTGATCTTTATTATTTTCTTTTTTCTATCATCTTTAGGTGTAATTTTCTCTGCTTGTCCTTGGCTTCTTACTGTGGCGATACGAGATCATTGATTTGGAATCTTTCTTCTTTTTCTGATAGAAGCATCTCCTGCTACAAATTTCCTCTTAGGGTTTGTTTCAGTGGCCTTCTACAAACACCAGTGAGTTGTGTTTCCATTGAAATTTTGTTCAGAACAGATTTTAATGTCCTTTTGATTTCTTCTTTGATCCATAGATTATTTAGAAGTATATTAATATTTTCAAATATTTGGAGATTTTTTTCCCCAGAGACCTTTGTCATTAATATCCAATTTGTGAAGCTTTAATCTTTTAAAATTTCTTGCTGCTTGGTTTATGGGTTCATGGCCCAGAATGTGGCATGTATTGATAAATGTTCACTTCTGGGCCTCCCTGGTGGCGCAACGGTTGGGCGCTGCACTGTGGAGCTGTCGGCAGCGGTGATGCGAGTTCGACGCCCGGGCGGGGAGAATCCCACATGGCGTGGCAGACCTCTCCTGCCTCACTCGCTGCTCCTCTCAGCAGTGTGTTTCTGATCTGCCTGTTCTGCTCCCCGCTCTGTCTCTGGTGAACCCTCTCGCCACCCCACGCCTCTGGCCTGTACCCCAGCTTGTATGTATAAATAAAATAAAATCTTAAAAAAAAAGTTCACTTCTGTGTGTGTGTGTGTGCTACTAGTGCTGAATGAAGATTTCTACAAATGTTAATTAGGTCAAATTAGTTGATGGTATTGTAAATAGTGGGTATATGCTTACTGAGTTTTCTGGCTGCTTATGCATTTGATTATCTTGCTTCATATGTTTTGGAGCCCTGTTATTTTCTTCTGCATAGACATTTAGGAGTCCCTTGTCCTTTTGAAAAAAAATGATCTTTTTAAACCTGGGCTTATTCTGTGCTCTGAAATCCTTTATGAATGATCTTAATTGACCCCTTTATCTTCCTTCCTTTCACAATTATTGATGTCTTTACACTTAAGTCCATCATCTCACTGGGTTTTCTATCGTCCCACTGTGTCCTTTACCTTAGATTTCATATATTCTTGAGTTTCGTGGGAGGATGAGGTTGTCACATGGAACAGTTTCCTTCTTTGTGGTCTTCTTTTTTTTTTTATTATTATTATTTTTACATGCAAGCTGGGGTACAGGCCAGAGGTGTGGGGCAGTGAGAGGGTTCACCAGAGACAGAGCGGGGAGCAGAACAGGCAGATCAGAAACACACTGCTGAGGGGAGCAGCGGGCGAGGCAGGAGAGGTCTGCCCCACCATGTGGGATTCTCCCTGGCCGGGCGTCGAACTCGCGTCGCCGCTGCCGACAGCTCCACAGCGCAGTGCTTAACCGCTGCGCCACCAGGGAGGCCCGTGGTCTTCTTTTAAGAAGGACGTGTGCCCAGCTCGTGCAGGGCTGTTTCTCCTGCGCCCTCCTCCCTGGATTGCGTGAAGCAGGTTTGCCGCCTGGGTGGATGGAGCAGCCTCTACCCCAGGCCTGTGGGCACCAGCCTTATTCCGCTGACCCACTGACCGCCCTGTTCTTTTTTTTTTTTTTAAAGATTTATTGGTTTATCCATACAAGCTGGGGTACAGGCCAGAGGCATGGGGTGGCAAGAGGGTTCACCAGAGACAGAGTGGGGAGCAGAACAGGCAGATCGACGGAAATACACTGCTGAGGGGAGCAGCGGGCGAGGCAGGAGAGGTCTGCCGCACCATGTGGGAATGTCCCCGACTGGGCGTCGAACTCGTGTCGCCGCTGCCGACAGCTCCACAGCGCAGCGCTTAACCGCTGCGCCACCAGGGAGGCCCCCACCCTGTTCTTGTTCTGAGGACGTCTTCACATGCCTGCATTGCTGCACCCCCCCAACCGCGTCAAGAGAACCCTCTGAGGTCTCTGGACTTCCCTCTGTGCCCAGTCCCTGCCTTTCAGGGCTCTCTGCGGTCAGCTTCAGAGACCGCATCGCCCCACACTTTCCGGTCTCTCTCCGCAACTCAAGGAGCCGCCCGGGACGGCCTGTGTCCCTCCCTGCTTTGCGGCCTGTAAACTCAGCTAGCGCAGTGAACCGGGGCACCCTGCTCCCCGTTTCTTGGGAATCACTGACCAGACACCCATCTTCTTGAAAGCCTTGCCTTTTCTCCCAGTGTTTGCGGTCAGAGGGAAAGTCCAGTCTCTGGGCTTCCCTCTTAGGTAGAATCGGGAGATGGCGAACTTGCAACATTGAGCTCATGGTGCGCGAGGGCGTCCCTTCCTGCGTTCCGTGGGCACCCACATCCTCATGTTAAAATGAAGTGTCCAGGTTCCCTGGGGATCCGCCTCAGTGGTCACGATGCAGAGCGCCAGGGACGCGGGCCATATGCAGGCCCGGGCTCCGCAGGGCGCCTGCTCTGGTGACAGAGAGACCCTCTCTCCCTCTTACGTCGGTGGGAGCAGCACGAGCGCTGCGGCAGATCTCCGCTGTGGTGGCGGCGAAAGATTCGTCTGCCTCGTGTTTCCACAGCCCAGCGCTGGTTCTGGTTTGCTGAGGCGGCCCCTCCCTGAGTGACGCAGGGGCCTGCACCGCTGCTCCACCCCGCGCTGCTCGCTGAGGACTCGGAGCCTTTGAAGGGAGCTGGGGAGGTGAGCGCTTCGGCGCCTCCACCTGGACGTGACATCCCTGCCCTCCGCGCCGCTCCGCTTGGCAAGATCTCCTTGCAGGAGGGAGGTGCTTGGACAGGTACCCAGGCAGCCCGCCCAGGCGAGACTTCTCCAGCAGCCTGGCACGGGGCGGGCTTGAGGGGGCAGGCAGCCTGGCACAGGGGGCAGCTCTCTGGTGAGTGGGGCGTGTGCTTCTGTCCCGCCTCCTTCCGCCATCACCGCAGCAGGCCAAGCAGGTCCTTAGGTTTCGTCTGCACCCGCTGGAGGGCGCCTTCCTCTTCCCACAGCGAGTTCAGCCCCTGGGTCCCTTTCCCACTCGTTCCCCACTTTTGGGTCAGAACCGTGCGCCCCAGGTCACAGTGGTCTTTGACTGGAGATAAGATGTCAGAGAGGACACTGAAGAGCCTTTCTGTGGAGGGTGAAAGTAGGATGTTCCCCTGCGCAGTGACTTCTCACCGGGCTCTGCGGCCGGGGTGGATTCCCCTACCTGTACCGTAGAGACGTCACCTGAGTGAGGCCAGAGCCTTGTCTTGGAATCTGGCCTTAGGATCTCGCGGCCCTGCGTGGGGACAGAGTGTGCCAGGGCGAGATTTGGTTGCAAACTCAGGCTCGGTCCTCCATCCTTGCTCGCCAGCTGTGAGCTTGGAGCTGCCTCCAAATCTGTGCATTTCGCCACCGCTGTTCCTTCACAGGGGCATTTTGACAGGAGGGAGAAAATATAGTAAAGGACTTGGCAGGAAAATGGGGTGTAGTAGCCCCTAATGCATGTTATCACAGTGTGACTGTAACTGAGTCCGTATAATATGCTGGCTCTACTTCTGGGGTGGGGGTGAAGGAGGATGAGGTGGTTTCAGAATGGTGGGGTTAATTTTGCATCTATTTTATTACTTTTGTGGCGCTTCAGCCTCCTCTTCTATAAATGGGTGCTGGTATTCACTCCACAGGTGGTGTGGTGATTATCAGGTGTTCAAGAGAGTCCCGAACGTTGCCGGGGACCTGTAAAATGCTAAATACTCGGTAAAATTCCTTTCCGCTCCCTGTGACCCTCGGCGAGCTCATCTTCCATAAATTATGCCTTCTCACTGTGATTTATAGTAGAGATATAAACACGGTGATCTGAGCATAGGGTGACCCCCTTGTCCCAAAGGGTCTGGCTGTTGGGGTGGAGGCGAGAGCACCCCCAGGCTGTGTGGCTGCGTTTCCGGAGCAGAGCAGCGCCCGGGTGGCATCTGTCCCAGAAGGCAGGTGTTGACATCTGTCATTTTACAAGCCAAGTTCATTCTAACATCGTTGCATCTACATACTGAGACTAACTCCAGGGGGATATTTAGGGCCCGGGTGGAGGATTTCTCAAAATGAAAATTTTAAAAAGCGGAGAAATAAGTGCAGAAGCCAATAGCACTAGCGGTGGCATCTGAGGCCACGTTGACAAGCGGGCCCAGTCCCAGGCACGGCAGAGGAGCTGTAGTTGGGGCTAGGACTCACTGAGCGCTGGGCGGCAGGTGCCAGGGGCTGCCAGTGCAGCCTCCCTCTGCCCGAGGTGGTTCTGGGCAAGCTGTGTAAGGGAAGGGCTGATTCTTGACGGCTCTTGTTGATCATGTCTTAAATTACAGTTTGCAACCACTGGTATTAAAGAAGACATGGGCTCCTTAAGTACAGTTCAGTTAAAGAGGCACGCGGAGAGCTGCCGAAAGCTCTGTTTAGGGGGACACCCGCTTGCATCAGAGTGAATTGCTAAAAAGCCAGATGCCCATTTCACCTCCCATGTGTATTGCAGGTCTGGCCGGGGGACTGCCGGGGCAGTGTGGTTTTCCATGGCAGGTCATTTCCGATGGCTGAGGTGGCCCTATGAGCATCTTTCGAGGCCACCTTGGGACCTGGGGCTCTGTCTGGAGATGGCCACTGTGCCATCCTACACTTTCCCAGAAATAATGGCTCACGCTTTTGTTTCAGGAGTTGGTTCCATTCAGTTAAAATTAATCTGTCTGCTGCAGAAGACATCTCCCAGGACGCGGAGTTTTCATTCTCGGTGAGGGCGTCTCACCTGCCAGCTGGCTGAGGGCAGAGGAGCCGAGTGTGCCGCGCGGCCTCACTTCGTTCCAGAGCGGCTGTCCCCGGGGACGGTGCGCTTCTCGGAACTTGCACCTCCCACTCCAAGCAAAGCGGCGCAAGGCTTGTTCTGGGGGCCCCTTAGGCAGCGCGTCTTGCATTGGGGGATTTGAAACGGTCTTGCACCGCCACGTTTCCCTCCCTCCTGGTTTCTGTGGGTGCCTGGGGAAAGCGTGGCTGTGGCTGTCCCACACTCACTTCTGTCCCCTCCCTCCCTTGGTCACCTGGCACGGTGAGCAGACACCCTTCCCCTACTCGCCACCGCCCTGTCCTCAGAGGACCTGACTTGGCCAAAAAGAGACTCAGCCCAGACGTGCACCAGCCCAAGTGAGGTCAGTGCTCCGTCCATTCATCCCGCGGGGGGGGACCGCGAGGCCCCGTGAGCGAGAGCGGCGCCCTCTGTCTGCAGAGGGCAGGAAGGGCAGTGAGCAGACCCGCCTGGGCCTGGCTGTGAAACTCCCCAGGCGTTCCTGGAAGGCAGCGCAGAGGCTATTAGGGCGCGACATGGGCGAGCAGACGCTCACCTCGGGTTTGGAAGCGGGGGAGGCGGATAACGGATGGATGTTTAAATAGCCTGATGGATGTCTAATCGACATACTGTCTGTTGCACCTACTGACTGTATAAAACGGAACGGATTTTGAGGTGTTCGCGCAACCCTGAACCCATCATCACAGTTAAAGTACCGACTATGTACGGCCGGCGTCTGCTTGCGCCCCTCGCCCCCCTCCAGGCCTCCCTCAGGGTGCAGCAGTTCGCATTTTCTAGACTTAGGAAAGCGGCGTCTGCTCCCTTTCTGCCTCTCGTCTGACTAGGCACAGTCGTTTTAGGACCTGTCCCTGGTGTGGCACGTGGGGTTGTTTGCTGCCTTCACTTGTTTCCTCGCGCCCGATTCACTTGCTTCGGAATAGTTCACCTGCTGAGACACGTCTGGGGTGTTTCCAGTCTCTCAGGTAGCAAGAGAAGCGGTAGTGGGCACTCGCCGTCCAGCCTCAGGGTGACCGTCCCGTTCTCGTGCCCTGGAGGAATGCCTGAGGCGGGGCTCACGGGGCGCTCCGGGACTGGCCTTGATGCCGAGAAGGCCCATCGCAGACACGCCGTGAAGACGGGGAGCCGCTGGACGTCTGTTGGTCCCTCCTGCCCGGCTACAGACCCCAGAGGTGTTTCAGGGCTGCTGAGTTTGGAGTTTCGGTTCCTGACCTTCCCTCTCAAAAGGCCCCTGTCAGTATTTCTCGGTGGGTCCATGGTGCCGCCATTCGCACAACGGGCTGAGGCACCGGCCTCTCCCTCGCCCCCTTCGTTCTTTGCTTTTGAGGCCCACACTTCCTTCCCGTGAAAACCCCACATTTGCACGGCCAGTGTCCGAGGCAGGGTGCAGGGCTGCCCCCCGGGCCGCTGCACAGCGGTCTTGCCGCCCCCCTCCTCCCGCTTGTACTCTTTGTCCGCTCCCTGCTGTTCAGACAAAATGACCTTCCACAATGTCGACCTGAGTATGTTGCGCCGCAGATGAACCCTTTTCCACGGCCCTCCACAGCCCTTGCGGTAAAGCCCAGACTGTTGACCTCTCAGCCGTGGCTGACGCTGCCTGTGCACCCTCGACCCTCTTGGCTCGCACGCTGGTGTGATGACTCAGCGCTTCCTCCCTCTCTGTCTTGCCCGTCACCTCGGCTGAGCTTTATTCGGGTCATCAGATTTTCCGACTCCTTTCTTACTCTGTCCTTCTGGACTGTCAGCTTCCCTGCCTGTTTACTTATTGGACTTTCACTTAATCAATTTAAAGTTTAAAAAACTCTTACTTACTCAATTTAAATATGATTTGCCTCTCTAAAGTCATACCTAGTTTCAGCCTGACACGCTATGCCAGTCTTTAGCGATTTCAGTGGCCACGATTCTGTTCAAATTCCCTAATGAAGTGTAGGCCCAACTCATTTCCCATGACATCCCCAACACCCTAGTCTTTAGTACAGCCACTCATTTTGAGCACATTAAGTCCCCTCGCACTTTTAATGGTTGACTAAGTGGCTGAGCTATTCATCAAGACCCTATGTAACAGATACTGGACAAATATTTGAGAAGAGAAGCTGAGACAAATTAAATTCAAGAAAAGTTTCCCAATAACCAACATGGATGTCACCAATTTCACACACTGAAATCCATGACTTTGCTTATAAGAGAGCCTCCTGGCTCTCATTCAAAATCTATTTTATACTTACTTTATACAGTTCTGGTAAATTCAGGTGTCAAGTTTCTTATACCAGAGTCTATCCAAAGCAGAAAATCCAATAGTGGAAGAGAAGAATTTGTGCAGCTACATGTGGGGATGGGTCTGTGACAAAGCGTAAAGATACAGAAATACATGACGTTGTCATTCCACACCGAGGCCATTTTATTTATAGGTATATCACCTTAGAGCATCAGTTGATTGAAGAGGGGGTAGATTTTGATGTTACCAATTAATATGCTGATATGATGAGGCCACTGATAAGGATAAGGTCCCTCTGGTTGTGTTCTGTGTGCCAGCGAGGAAACTGAGCTCCCTTTACGCAGTATCTGACTAAATGCTAATAATCGTGCTATGCAATGGGAAAGTCATACTTTATTTATTTTTTTAAAGATTGGTTTATTTTTGCGTACAAGATGGGGTACAGACCAGAGGTGTGAGGAAGTGAGAGGGTTTACCAGAGACAGAGTGGGGAGCAGAACAGGCAGATTGACTGAAATCCACTGCTGAGGGAAGCAGCGGGGAGAGAGGAGAGGTCTGCTGCGCCCTGTGGGAAGCTCCCTGGCCGGGCATCGAACTGGCCCCACAGCCGCCGACAGCTCCACAGCGCTGCGCTTAACCCGTTGCATCACGAGGGAGGCCCCGTCATATTTTACAGAGAAGGAAAAGAGCAAGAGAAGTTAAACATCAAGGCATGCTTACCTAGCTTTTAGCCACAACTCCAGCCCGCTGACTCTAAATACTCAAGGCAAGATTCAGTGATGTGCTCTGCCTTGTTTAAAGAAATAGTCAGTTTGAAAAGAATCGCATCCATACCAGATTTTCCTCTAAATTTTGGAATCTTAGGGGAACATCTGAACTATCCAACAGTACTGAGGGCAGAAACACTGTTCCCCAGTCGTGCCAGGTCAGCGACGTGTCTCTGTGGCGCTCCCCGAGGAGCCCCATATATTCGCGGGCTCTGTGAGTCGACGAAAGACTCCAGTGCAGAGAAGAGGCTCAAGCAAGATGCCCACACCAGGAAACGTATTACCCCAATGGGCTCGTTAAGGGGCCCGGTTATCATCTCTAATTGCAGAGAACATATATCCCTCAAATGAATCCATAGTCGTTTTAATAAGTGCCAGAAGTGTAAACAGAGTCTATCACCAGGCCCATTTAGAAGCCATTTATCTTCATGACTATATTGTCATAGATCATCGGTCCAAGCTCGCGCAGGCCCCGTCAGCACTCATCTTCCTGATGGCAATTTTAAAGTGCAGCATCTCCACCGGGAGATGTTTTTTCACACTTGTGCGTGATAGACTCCTACACCTTAATAACATTTTGCTGAAAGTAATTAATTCTTTTTAAGATTTATTTATTTATGCATACAAGCTGGGGTATAGGCCAGAGGCATGGGGCGGCGAGAGGGTTCACCAGAGACAGAGTGGGGAGCAGAACAGGCAGATGGGCAGAAACACACTGCTGAGGGGAGCAGCGGGTGAGGCAGGAGAGGTCTGCTGCGCCCTGTGGGAATCTCCCCGGCTGGGTGTCGAACTCGTGTCACCGCTGCCCACAGCTCCACAGCGCAGCACTCAACCGCTGGGTCTCCAGAGAGGCCCTGGAAGTAATGAATTCTGGTGTTGCAGGAGGCAGTTGGCTCCTCCCTGCTCTCTCCAAGGCGAGGTCCGGCTCCAACAGCGACTTGAGGTCAGCGGGCCCCAGCCACCCCCTCCCCTCTCCCCAGCCTCTTCGGGTTCCCTGATTCCCAGCCTCCGGCTATTTGATACTTGCACTCTGGTGGCTCAAAGAAAGAGCCAAAGGACTCCCCGCAGCTGTAGTCTGGACTCCCCTTTCCACAGCTGGCCTCGCCGGGAGCTCTCTGGGAGCCCAGAGGGCCTGCGGTGTGGCCGCCCCCCATGCGGGTCCGGTCCTCCTGGTCCTCTCTGTTCTCAAGAGTGAGTCATCCTCCCAGAAGACCAGCAGGATTACTCATCATGCTGCTGTTCCCACATACTGGAGCCCCCCCAAGTCCAAGCATCCCGAGTTCTCTGTACCCGCATTTGATCCACTCCCCCTGTATCTCCCAAAGGGACGTGACCTCCTGATGCCTCCCAGCGGCCCCTCCCCCAGAGCTAGCGCGCACCCCCTGGAGCATGGCGCCTGTTGGATCCGAATTCTCCTCAGCATTTTCTTTGAAGCTTCCTTGTCCTCAGGCTCTATCAAATCCCACGGCCCCTGCTGGCGCAGCTTCCCGGAGGCCCCCAGAGGAGGGCACTCTGCGCTCCCCTCCGGCCGCCACAGGGCTTAGAGCCCGGGTTGCTCTCTCCAGCCTGCCAGTCTCTGAGGCGCTTCGCTTCATTCAGCATCGCCGCGTGTTTGAGGCACAAGGCAGCAGCTGCGCCACCCGTTGTCAGGGCGCTCTAGTCAGACTCACTCATTTCTCATTTCCTGGCTGTTTGCACGCCGCCTTCTGTCTCGCTGCCGTTCCTCTTGTCGTTACTTCTGGAGCTTCCGCAGCCGCGGATCATGCGCCCCCGGGGTGCCACTCTCCTGCTTCCTTGGTCTCTGCATTCGTGACCTTCTCTTCCACTGGACTTCAGCCCCCCATTCCCTGGGATGCAGCCCAGAGCGCATCGCTATCCGCGAGAACCAGGGCACAGATGTAGCCGTCCTGTCCCCCGGCATCCAGAGACAACCCCACTCTTACAGAGTTCTTTTTATCAAAGATTTATTTATGTATGCATACAAGAGCTGGGGTGTAGGCCAGGATATGGGGGCTGAGAGGACTCCCCAGAGACAGAGTGGGGAGCAGAACAGGTGGATCTACTGAAATCCACTGCTGAGGGGAGCAGCGGGGAGACAGGAGGGGTCTGCTGCGCCCTGTGGGAAGCTCCCTGGCCGGGGATTGAACTCTGCTGCAGGGGCTGCGATAGCTTCATAGTGCTGCGCTTAACCCCTGCGCCCTGACGGAGGCCCCCTCTTGCAGTTTTCTGACTTACAAGCCCTTTCATATCCTCAGTAACCCCCATTCATTTAGTTCTTCCTCACCCCGTTCAGCTGCTGCAGTCCTTGCAGTCATCTCCTCGCTGCTGTGTTCAGCTCCGCTGCCCCTTTCCCAGTTCCCACTTTCCCAGAAACACAGCCCAAGTCCCACCTGTGAGCCCACTGGGTCTGAACAGCAGGGGAGGACCGAAGAGGAGCCACTCGTGTTCCGACAGCCCCGTGCCACATCTCCACGGCCCTCCGTGGTGACCCGCAGGCCCGCTCCAGATTTTCCACCAAACACGCAGCTTCTCTCTGTGCAGATCCCCGGCCTGGCCATTCCTCTACTCCTGCTACTGAAAACACGCAGAGACAATCAGAGGGAGAGTGCCCTGTCTTCCCACAACTAAATGTACGAATCCACGCACACTACATGGCTAAGGTCTCTCGTTCCTGGTGAGGTCCAAGCCACCTCAGTGCGCGCCCGGCCCTCCAGCCCACTGCCTCCCCACTTCGGCCCTTCGCCCAGAGGCTAGTTACCTCTGCTCCCCCAAGTGTCCATCTCTCCCGACAAGTCCGTCTGCCCTTCCCAGTCTGAGTCTCTGCTGCCCTGTTCTCCTGGGGTAGAAACAGGCCACACTGGACATCCCACCCAAATAGCCAACCAGCCAATCACTGCTCACTTCCTAGAGCCAGGGCCCTTCCCTCTTATAGCAAGACTGCTTGAAAAATGTGTCCAAACTCCTTCAACTCCCAAGTTTTCCTCAGCCCACTCCATGCGCACCTTCATTTGAGAGCTTCCACACGGCAGACTGGGTGGTTGCTTCGCACACATCACCGCATGCGTTCTCTGAATGTGCACTGAGATAAAGTGCCTTCGGTGCTTCTTTTGCTGTATTATAATTGCTCGTGTGCTCCCCCTGAGCCTTTGACGGGGGACAGGTGCCGGGTTTGTCTGCACTTGTGTGGTCTTGCACGCTCCCTGTGAGTGGTAAAGGTGCTGAGTGACGTTTAATTGTGTGAATGCAAATCAAAATTTGAAAGCATCCTCCCTAGGATTAGTATATCCATAAAAATTGTATCTATAGATATTGATCCAAGAATCAGCAAACACGAGGGCCTCCCTGGTGGCGCAGTGGTTGGGCGCTGCTCTGTGGAGCTGTTGGCGGCGGCGACACAAGTTTGACTCCTGGCCGGGGAGATTCCCACATGGCGCAGCAGACCTCTCCTGCCTCGCCCGCTGCTCCCCTCAGCAGTGTATTTCTGATCTGCCTGTTCTGCTCCCCACCCTGTCTCTGGTGAACCCTCTCCCCGTCCCATGCCTCTGGCCTGCACCGCAGCTTGAATGCATAAATAAATAAATCTTAAAAAAAAGAATCAGCAAACATGAAAAGGTAAAGGAGCAGTGTGTTAAAATCAGTCAGACTGGCAAAAATGGGACTTGCGTAGATAATCAAAGGGGAAAATAGGTGCACGTACAAGAGAAGCCCGGGACATCGCTGTATCATGGCATCTTGCAGTCACGAGGACAGAAATGATGCCGACGTGACTCGGTGGTCACGAGTCTTTATTCCCACCCAGTCGCCCCACCTGCTGCAGGTGAGAAGAGGCTAAATACGACCCGCTTCAGTTAGCACAAGGCACATGATTCAAACCCAGAATAGTGTCGAGACGGATTCAAGCCCAGAACAGACTGGAATTATTCTTCTTACCCACGGAGCCCCGCTGCAGATCTCATCCTCAAAGGCTTGGGGGGGGGGGCTTGTTAGCTCCAGATTTCATCAAGAAGACTAAGAACCCCACAGGAGAATAATGCGGAGAGGATTTCTTCCTCAAAAAACAAAAACAAAGAAAAAGAATGCTGTAATCATTTCACTTTTAAATTTTAAGCTGCTTCCTTGTCTCCTGCTATTATCAATCACGGCGATTGTGGGGAAGTGCACTTCAAGGTTAAATGCGGGCGGGGGGGCTGCCTTCATCTCTGGAAAACTGCCAGCGGACCCGCATTCGGTGTTCCACTGCAGTGTAACCGCCGCTTTTATAAAGGTTAGAGACAGCCTGGATGGTCTCTGGAAACCCATCTTTCCTGTGGGGGTATTTTTCAGGGGGTCAGTGTTCTGCACAGGGGGCACGACAGCTGCTTCAGCGTAAACATAAAGCTTGGAGATTCTGCCGGGAGAGAGGTAAATTCTTCGCCAAAACAGGACCATGTTGAAAACTCAGAAGTTGAAGGCTCTTAAGAACTTTCCTTGACTGATATCCCTGCTGTCTTTAGCTCAACAACTCCAGACACCTACTTTATAATTCAAAACAGCATCTGTGTACTAGTGCTGAATCTGTGCACGAGCCAGAATCCAGATGTTTCCGCAGCAAATATCCTGCATGCAGAAGCTGGGGTGAACCACTGCATGAGAAAGCTACCCCCCCTCAGGGTTGAAAGCAGCGTGATCCGCTGCGCCATGAGAGAGAGACGTCACCCTACACCTCATCCTCACATGCATTTTAGTGTTTCTGAATTCAGGGCAGAGCTCCCAGCTGATTAGGGTCATAGTTTAATTGGTAGCATTCTTTCCTGTGTTAAAGAGACGGTGTGATTTGCACGGTGACATCCGTTTGACGAGAGGAACACTGCTATTGAGGATAGCCTCACTGTGACTAGAACACATCTGCTGATTTCGTCACTCCGCTGTCTGCATTAGGTTTTGCCCACTCTGCTGGAGTTTTCTCTACGTCACAAACATTTGTGTTGGCATTTCAGTGCCTTCAAGCGACCCCCTTCATTCCACGCCAAAGATGCGAGGTTGTACTGTCAGTCACAGCCGGATATTTAATACATTGTTTCAGCTGAATCTCCTTGTTTTCAGTTTTATTTAAGTATGAGTGACAAATATAATCACATGTACCTGGAGTATAAGGCGCGTAACGTGATGTTCTGATGTCAGTGCAGTTGTGAAATGATCACTGTAATCCAACTAATTAACACACCCATCACCTCGCCTGGCTACCCTATTACTCAGTGAAACCAAATGCCGCGTGTTATCAGAAAGGGATGAGGAAGTGTTTGGAGGGGGAGATTTGACCCCTGAACCCAGCTCGGGTCCTCGTGGTGCCATCCACCTGCTGGTTATGGGACATCTGCCGGCAGCGGGGCCTGGCCGAGGATCTGGGCAAGTACCTGATGCCCCGGAGGCCCGGGCTAAGTTTGCTCACCGTGCCGTCCAATCCCACGGGTCTCTGCCCATCACCTGGTTACATGGACACCCCCAGCCACGCCCCGGAGTCCTTCAAGCGGGGGTTCTTGGCTTCTCTGGCCCTGGCAGACTCGGTGCGTTGTCTCTTGTTGGAGCTCAGGGAGTTACCAGGAGCAGCGGAGAAGCGAGTGTGCCTGGATCGTTGCCCCCCGAGTCCTGGAGACCATCTTCGACATCGGCAGAAAGCAGGTGTCCTTTCCCGTGAAATGGGCAACGCCTCCTGCCCTCTCTCCCCGACCCTGAGACGGAACGAGCCTAGCCGGGGACTCTTGGTAAAGTTACAGTTCTAGCGAGAGCTTCAGAAGAAAAATTTCCTTTGTTCCACCTGGGTCCTGGCCATCAGCGACTCGGGGTGTCTTCAGCTCTGAAAGCCAGCCCCCCACCCTCAACCCTCCAAGGCTTTCTCCGAGGATCCACAGGTTGGAACTAATGTTTAAATGACTGTAGTATAATTAGGAACTGTTAACGCATCAAGTCGGTTTCCTAGGCCGCCTAGCTCAAGCGCCGTTCAAACTTACTATTTTGTCTTCAAAGCTAATTGCTTGGAATTCAGACAAACAAATTATTCAAAAATAATAATAAAGTACAGTGTTAATTGGTCTTAATGAAAATGTGTATTTAAAAGCCATTAGCTTAAAAACTGTAAGTCACAACAACAGGAGTTCAAAATGTGTTTTTAACTTACTATTTTGCAACAAATACAAACTTTCAAAAGTTTATGGGAAGAACTTTCCTTCCAGAGCTACTCCAGGAGATTGCCTGCCTGATGCCCATTAGCTGCAGTGGGGCCTTCCCCTCACCAGCCTCGATACAACTGTCAAAACCAAGACGTCGACTTCATGACGCTGCTGCGTCCTTTCCATCCGCATTCTCATCTCACCAGTCATTCCAGAGGTGTCCTTTGTAGGAAAACATCTACTCAGGATCATGCAAAATGTTTTTTTTTTTTTAAAGATTCATTTATTTATGCATGCAAGAGCTGGGGTGTAGGCCAGAGGTGTGGGGGCTGAGAGGATTTACCAGAGACAGAGTGGGGAGCGGAACAGGCAGATCGACCGAAATCCACTACTGAGGGGAGCAGCGGGGAGACAGGAGGGGTCTGCTGCGCCCTGTGGGAAGTTCCCTGGCCGGGGGTGGAACTCGTGCTGCAGCGGCTGCCGACAGCTTCATAGGCTGAGACTAAAGTCGTTGCGCCACCAGGGAGGCCCGCAAAATGTTCGACGCTGGTCCACGGTGGCTAGAACACCAGCCACTGCTATACGTGTGTGTCCACGTGTGTGCGTATGCTTGGCCCCCAGTTCCGCTCTTTTCTTGTGTCCCACTTCTGTTGATTCACTTCATTGAGACAGAGCTAACAGAGGTTAAGAGGCCCCTTCCAGTGATAAAGACAGAATGCTACACCGAATAAAATAAAGGCAGCAGTATGTGCACAACTTTCTACAGGTTTCATTACAGCTGTTTTTCTAAAACTGAAAGTAAAGTAGAACTTAGCAATAAGCCAGCATCAGGAGCAGGGGAGATGAACCCCGCCTGCACCCGCCGACGGCGCGTCATGTTCTCTCTTGTCCCCTCAGGCGGCCGCTCGGTCGGCGCCTCGCCGTCTCTGTCTCTGCTTTCCAGCTGCGTGTCGCTGCCATTGTCACGGCTAACCCCGTGGGTGAGATCTGCGGGTGGCGCCCGCTCAGTTCCTGCGGGACTCGCTGGCCTTGTCCTCTGCTGTCTCACGCTGTGGACGCTGCCCTCCCTTTAGGGGTGCGTCTGGTCCCAGGGCGGGAAGGCTCTCGGGTCATCGACGTCTCTGACCCTTCTCTGAATTCGATTTTAAATATTCAGATTAGATTCAGAATCTTCGTCCTCAATCGTATGCCATCTTGGGATCACCCATGTTGAAAGAATCCTGATTTCCCATGTCCCTAGTCTTCTCACAGAAAGCAGATTAGGTGAAGAATTAATGAATGTCCTTTCTGCAGGGTCAGCTGGAAACCCAGCTGCAAATCCTTCTCCTTCGTTGGCTTCTGTCTGGGCCGTAGCTCACATGCCCTGGCCTCATGTGTGGGTGCGTGCTGGCCTGGGTTTTCTGGAGGGAGGGTGAGGAGATGAAGCGAGAGGTGCCCAAAGGCTGATTGTAGAGCAATCTGAGAGAACAAAAGAGGAACCTGAATTGGACAGGGGCGCCACAGACGGCAGTTTAGATCCGAGAAAGCCTTGCCAGGCCAGCTTGCTTAATTTCAAATTCAAAGCTTGTGTTCTGCACAGAGCTACCATCATCTTGCCAGGCCTTGCCACAGTGCCTTCCATGCCAAGGGAAGAAAAACTCATAACATTATAAATGTATCCTATACCAGCGATACGTACCTGGAAAGCAAGCAAGCAAGATAAAGGGTAGGGGGTGAATGTCTCTTACTATATATGGTGGTCAAGGCAGATCTTACTGATCTGTGGTATTTGAGCCAGATGGGGAGAATGCGAAGGGTGGGTTAAATCATAAGAGCATTTAGCAGAGGAACCGTTGGGATAGCAAGTGCAAAGGCCCTGAGGTAGGAAAGTGCCTTGGTTGCCCAAGGAATAGCACAGTCGGTGTGTTTGGAGTGAGTGAGCACAGAGTGTGTGGAAACAGCTGAAGTCAGAGAAGCAGTGAAGGCCCCTGTCTCGTGGGGCCTCCTCCACAGTAAGAACCTGGGTCTTGATCGCTGAGAGAGGAAGCCACACAGGTGGGAGTGGAGGTGAGGATGACACGATAGATTGGGGGTTTTCTGAGAGGATTTGCTGACGTGGAAACCAGTTACAAGGACCCTCCAGTTATGCAGGAGCGAGATGATGGTAGCTCCATGTAGAACACACACTTTGAATTTGAAATTAAGCAATGAGATTCTAGACATGCATTTAATGTAAAGTCAACGGTGTTTATTGATGGAGGAGATTAAAGCAAGGATGACTGAACAACCAGAAGACCAGTCATTGGCAGGGATAGAGAAGAGGATGTGCAGAGCATGTTTGAGGGGCTGCTCGCGCAGCGTCAGGGGGAAGATAGGAGCTCGGTGTGGAACTAAATCTGACATTCACTGGTCGTTCTCGGGGAGTTGTGGAGCAGGCAGTGGAGCAAAAGGGCTCTGGAAGCCGAGCTGAGAGGTGGTGCGGGGTCTTTAGCCACCTAACGAGGGCATTGAATGCCCTCCTTACGCACAGCTGCTGGACTCTGAAGGGAGTGAGTCTGGGTGGAAAAACAAGATGGACAAGCTCTGGATATCAACATTTTGCAGGCTGTAGATGAGGGAGACCCCGTGAGGAACACTGAAAAGCAGCCTCCTGTGAGGAGGGAAGCAAGCAAAGAGAAAGTGGGGGGCCATCAGTGCACCCCAGGAGGTTATTGCCTGACCAGGACTCCCGTAGAGGAGTAGGGGAAAGGGGGGTACACAGACTGCACTGTACTTTTTTTAGGAAAGAAGAGATGTGGGGATTTCATTGAGTGTGGTTCAAGGAGGTTTGCTGGGAAGGGAGGAGGAAGGAGGCCCTAGCCCAGGGAAAGGTGGGTTGTGCTTTGGGGACAGATTGGGAGATATTAGAGCTTGCTTATGTATTGATGTCTTTAATTCGGCAGCGGCTGGTAGCGCGATGCCAGAGAGAATGGGGGCAGTGTCAGCACAGGAATTCCTAAGCAAGCAGGAAGCAGGATGGATCGCACAAGGAAGAACGGTGCTATTCAGATCCAGGCCGTCCATCTGCTGGAACACATCGCTTGAGAGTGCAAATGTGTGTGGATAATTGCTGCAGTGGGAAATATGTAGAGAAAGCAGTGGTGAGGCCGACTATTGGGCAGTCAGGAGGCTGCAGGGAATATTGGTGGGTATTTGCTGCCATTTGCTGTTTAGTTAGCATCCCAGGCAAGAAGGGAGAGCAGCATGACTTTGGTAAACACGGAAGTGCTTTTAGTCTCTCACTTATCCATATTTCTCCCATACCAACAGGGTGTGTGTGTGTGTGTTACATCACATCAGGGGAGTGATTGAAATAGATCTTTAAGATTGCTCTATTCTGTCATATATCACTCCAGTCACAATCCGCTCTCTTCGATGTCAGCGCATATAGAAGGATGGGAATCTGAATATAGATTCAGCAATACCTGCTCTCCAGCGACAACTGCTTAAGTTGCTGGAACCTAAAAACCCACAAACACAGGCAAAAGTGAGCAAGCCAACCAACAAACAACCATAAATATGATTAAAAATCAATCCATTTTTCATTCTTCGTATTATGATGGAATATCTAGGTAGATTTTTACCAAGACAAGCCAAGGTGCAAACTGACAGGGGAGATGTTAACTGCTCTTCAATGCACGGGCCTGGCCAAATGCAGGGCTCAGATGCAACTTTGGTGAGTCAAGAAGATACTATAAATTCTTGGAAAAGTGCCTTTTAATAAAAGTAGCCCTCCATGACAGTATTTTTGGCCAATTTCTTCCCGATTCCAGGAAGATAGAATTGAATTGGGAAAATAGAGCTCTACACTCGTCCTATGTCAGGAAAGTTGTTCAGTTTCATTTCCAAGGCCCCAGGCGAGCCAGACGAGTGGGCCGAGTGGGGGACCCCACAGTTATGCCCATGTCCCAGCCCAGAGCCCGTGGGTCCAGCTCACTTGGAAAAGGGTCATTATGGACCTACAGATCTTGAGCTGAAATCATCTGAGTGGACCCTGAATCCAATGATGAGAATATTTATATTCATTTGTTTAAGATTTATTTATTGATGCATACAAGAGCTGAGGTGTAGGCCAGAGGTGTGGGGGGGGGGTGAGAGGGTTCACCAGAGACAGAGTGGGGAGCAGGACAGGCATATCGGCCGAAATACACTGCTGAGGGGAGCAGCGAGTGAGGCAGGAGAGGTCTGTGCGCCATGTGGGAATCTCCCCTGCCGGGTATCAAACTTGTGCTGTAGTGCCTCCGGATAGCCTCATAGTGCTGCGCTTAACCTGTTGCACCACCAGGGAGGCCTGAATGATGAGTGTATTTTTTATAAGAGAAAGGTAGCAGGCGATGTGACACAGAGAGTAGGGGAGACACCCAGAGAAGGGGGTGTGCCGAGGAAGCTGAGACAGAGGTGCAGCCACAAGCCAAGGAATGCTGGAGCCTCCCGAGGACAGGAGGGCCGGGAAAGACTTTGGAAAGAGGCAGGTCTTGATTTTGGACTTCTGGCTTTCAGAACTATGACAGGATAAACTTCTGTTGTCTTCAGCCACTGAGTATTTGGTAATATTTTTATGGCTGCAGTAGTCAGAAACTATTGCATCAAGAACAATGGGAATGATTGCTTTGGCTCCCCCATTTGACCCAAGAGTTATATAACTATTGGTCACTGATCTCCATCCCAGAGACTTTATTTAGTCAGGTGATGCTGAGTTAGGTGAAACTGCAGAATGAGGGGCTTTATTTACTGCTTCCCTTGATGGGGCTTATCTGGGGAAGGGGTGACTTGGCTACATCATTCCATTAGAGGAGGGCAAGTGGCTGGAAATGAAAAGAACTCTTAGAATGCTTTTCCTTATTAACAGCACTGGGAAAGACTTTGTTAACAAGATTAATAAGTGGGAACGTGTCTGTTATGTATTCATTAAATAATTGTTCTTGAAGGCTGAGAGGAAGACTTCCTGAGAGTGACTTAAAGGAGTCACTTGAGCCAAGAGCTGTGGACAGTCACACGCCTCTATTTCATGCTTCCCAAGTTCTTATAGGAAGAAGTTGCAAAGAGATGATGTTAATGTTTCACAGTAGCCTCCTAATCAAGAAAAAAGGAGACAGAAACAGATTATTTCGACATACCTACTGCATTCTCGAATAACATGTTCATTGATTATCATGGATCTGCACTAAAATATCTCCTAGTGAAATCAACCACAGAGACCCACTATTTGACTTAGGATTTCCTGATGGGAAGCTTCCTAATGTTTCCTATTAGTGATAATAAGGAAATGAAATCTCAACAGTGGCGGGGGAGACATTTCCCTAGCAGCAGCTGCCATGGGCTCAAGTCACGCTACGTCCAGGAAGACAGCCTGGCAAGAGCTGCCTGAATGACATGAACAGTGGGCTTCCTGCCACTGCAGAGAGGACCGTTGGCTTCTCAGGTTCACCATGAGCCTCAGAGACTTGGGGGACAGCAGATCAAGCCCCAGATGCTTCCCCAACTTTCTGACACCCCCTCCCCCGCATTTCCTGGACTCACAGTAATCACACAAAGCATGAAGACAGCTGAAAAGTCAAACGCATTCAGATGTAGAACTTAATTAAGTAATTGCCTTCCAGACCACGGAGTAGGCAATCCGTTTTTAAAGTTTATAAGCATTTCTGTCTGTCGTGATAGTGAACGGGGACAATACAGAGCACCAACTTGCCTTTGTTAAAAATTACAAAGATCCAAGAAAACAGGCTAGTTTTTCACTCGGTGATGTGTGTTTATCAGTGGGCCAGTTGCAGATGCCACGCCCGTCCTTTTGCCCATATGCTCTGGCATGAGGAGGCTCGTGATGGGCACCGGGCTTGCTTCATGAGGGCAGAAGAGGGGCCAGGCAGGTCTTGATTAATTCTTGTTGAAACAGCCCTACTCTTCACCAGCCTTCTTCTGTTCCCCATCCACCTTCTCGTATTTCAGAATTAATGCTCTCTAGGACCAAATGTTAAGAAGGAATTTATTTTGTTAACCTCAACTTCATAATAGCGTCTGCTGTTTATTTCTTCGAGCCCTAGTGAAGAAATCTTAGGGCGGAAAACTGAATAAAACCCTTTCCTGAATCATCAGAGCATAGTATTAACATTGCATTCCATTTCCTTCCTTCCTTCCTTCCTTCCTTCCTTCCTTCCTTCCTTCCTTCCTTCCTTCCTTCCTTCCTTCCTTCCTTCCTTCCTTCCTTCCTTCCTTCCTTCCTTCCTCCCTCCCTCCCTCCCTCCCTCCCTCCCTTCCTCCTTCCTTTCATTCCTTCTTTCTTTGTTTTTTGTATCACAGACCCTTGGGGAATCTGCTGGAAACTATTGATCTTCTCTCTAGAAAAGTGCACATACACCAAATATTCTAAGTAGTTTTGAGGAGAAAATAGTATTCGGAAGCTGTTTGAAACCCATCACACGTTAGTTTCTGGAGCTCAGGGTGGGGACTCCTAGACTGAGTTATCTTCACCATCCCCTGTACCTACGTTCTTCTAGGCCAAACAAGCATTAGTCTGTATCCCTCCTGTTCAAGGCTTTAGTCACTTCTTTGTCTTCCCAGAAAATCTTGTAATGAAAGAAAAAAGGGAGTGGCGAGTCCTTGTCTGCTGTGCTCTCGATCTCTCAGGGAGCCTGTTGCCCTTGGGGTCTGACTATAAACGTGATCGTGTCTTCATGAATGAGAACCTCAGCTGTTTAATCCTAAGAATATGTGTTCAATGGTGAGATGTGCACTTACCATCACTTGCAGACATGCCGCAAGCAGTCACACACCCCATCTCCCCAGACTGGCGTCTTCAGGTTCCACTGGCCACCCGTGCAGGTTCCGATGAGAGGCAGGTTAGGAAAACTGATTCACTAGGGGCCTGACTAAGCTTCTCTGCTGGAGAAAAAGAAATGCTTTGTATTTCAAAAAGGAAATGAGAGAACATCAGAGGAAAATGTGATGCTGGAGAGATGGAGAGAGCTTCTAGTTTGGGAGACACGGCCCCTCTCCAGGGCCCGCCAGTGCGAACTGGTGAAACTTTTGCAGTCATAAAATGCTGAATTAGGAGGGGGTTCTCCCCTGGTGCAGAGCCCCGAGGGGGTTCGACTTCACTCTCTTTCCTTTGGGGCAGGACTGTCATAGACAGAATGGACACAGAATCTGGCGAGACCACACAGAAATCTGTGGTCTATGGGGTGGAATTCTGTTAAAGCTCTGGAGAGTGTTGGGGTGCAGTTGCATGTTTTTGATATTTAAATTATAAATGTTTCAGTCATTTATAATTCAGTTGTGTTCTTTTTAAGAGAAAAAAATATCTTGGCTCTAGGTACTCTAATATAGTTATATGCATGTTCTAAATTTAGGCATATTATATAATTCACCGCAACTTCTGGGCTTTCTTGTCTGTGGGTGTTTTTCTCCAGTAGTTGAAGGTGAACGAGGGACTTGGAAGAAGAAATGGAATCTCCCCATCCCTGCTGAAGATATTTAAATGAGGCCCAAAAGTGTCCTTGCTCTTTTTATAAATAATTGTCTGATGCAAGGATGGTGTTGGCTCAGGCCTGTCCATTTTGAATGTAAAAATCACATTGCAGAATCACCCCATGGTGTCCTAGCTTTCCCCTCAGTGGGGTGGGGGTGGGGAGTCATCTCCCCCACAGGTGATTCTCGGACCCCTCGATCACTTCACATGATGGCCTCCGGTTCTAGGCCCTCTGGCAGACGCGTTGTTCTATTAAAATCCCAGTTTGATCTGGCAGAATTGATGGTGTGAGGAAGTCAGTTGGGAAAAAATAGAACACAGAATATAAAAGACAATTGTAAGATACCTGCAACTTTTCCCTCTATTGTTACTTTTTTTTTAAACTATAAGACAGACATATTGCAAGGGGAGGGGGAGGGGAAGAGAGGGGGCTAGAAGAGTACAAGGGACTATGGTGACGGTGCATGGGTGAATTGGTGGCAGAAACCCCAGGGGGACTGCAGTTGAGGAAAGAAAGTAAACACTTTAAAATAAATTAATACAAAAATTAAAATAAATTAAAAATAGCATTATTTTTTAAATTAAATGATCACAGGACAATGCCTTGGGTGTGAAGGTGCATGCACCGTAGCCCGTGGTGACCTCACCCCCCTCACACACAGGCAGTTCCCTCGTGCCCACCCTTGACTGGCAGATGCTCCCCCAGATGCTCTGGCCCCCACTGGTCTGGTTTTCATCAGTATAGTCTTGCACCTTTGAGGAAGTTGTGTAAGTGGAACTTGGGCATTTTCCAGTCAGAAGAATGTCTTTGAGGTCCACCCAAGTTGTCACGTGTATTAATAGTCCATTCTTTTTTTTTTAAAGATTTATTTATTTATACATACAAGCTGGGGTATAAGCCAGAGTCATGGGGCGGTGAGAGGGTTCACCAGATACAGAGTGGGGAGCAGAACAGGCAGATCAGAGATACACTGCTGAGGGGAGCAGCGGGTGAGGCAGGAGAGGTCTTGCCGCACCATGTGGGAATCTCCCCGGCCAGGCGTCGAACTCACATCGTGCGCTGCCGACAGCTCCACAGCACAGCGCTCAACCGCTGCGCCACCAGGGAGGCCCCCAATAGTCCATTCTTTATCATGGCTGAGTAGTACTCCACTGGAAAGACATACCACAGGTCATATACTCATTCCACTGGGAAAGGGTATTTCAGTTGTTTCCAATTTGGAGAGGTAACAACTAAAACTGTTTGGAACACTCATCTACTGGATGTTGTACAATGTGCATTTTAATGTTTTCTATAGAAAATAGCCAGGAAAGGAGTTGTTCACCTTAGATTTTGAAAAAGCAAGATGTACTTATCGAAAATTACCAAATCATTTGTCTTTTAGGAATTCCATTTTTATAGATTTTTTATCTTTTGACCCAAAATACAAAAATGAAGGATTTTGAAAAATATAGGCAGAAGCACAAACCACAAGAGTGACATGGATCTCTGATTGTCCAGGAATATTTGGGAAGAAAAGTTGCCGCATTATAAGGGAGGGTTCAATAAAAACAGAACAATGATAATTTATGGTAAGTAGTTTATTTTCAAGAAAAATTAGCTCTAATATATCCAGCCTGTGGCAAAGAAGGAACGATCATAAACCCACTGAGGAAAACTTCTCGGGTTTCTGGGGTTAGGAAACTAGGTTCACTGTGTAGGGTCAACTGCAGGATTTTTTTAAAAGATTTATTTTTTTATGCATACAAGAGCTGGGGTATAAGCCTGAGGTGTGGGGTTGAGAGGACTCCCCAGAGACAGAGTAGGGAGCAGAACAGGCAAATCTACTGAAATCCACTGCTGAGAGGAGCAGAGGGGAGACAGGTGAGGTCTGCTGCGCCCTGTGGAAAGCTCCCTGGCCGGGGATCGAACTCCTGCTGCAGTGGCTGCTGATGGCTTCCTAGTGTTGCAATTTAACCTCTTGTACCACCAGGGAGGCCCAGGATATTGATTTTTTAAGAGTAATAAAGGGACCCATCTGTGGCACTGTGTGAATTAGATGTTTTCTGAGGGCCTCATTATTATTCTCACCCACAAAAGAAACTCAAGTTTATTAAGGAGACAAAGTTTTCTGTTTTGCCAGAACACTACAGATCTGTAAATCGCTGTGGGATAGGTCTGTTTCCTGATTTGACACTGAGCAGCTCTGTCCGTCTATAGAAGGGCCAGGAAGAACCCGCTTTTTCAAAAGCCCTATTTATAGACTTAGGTGCATTAGACTTTTTGCTACAATCTTACCTCAAATGACCTTCCCCCCCAATTTTTAGTTTTCTGAATGCCAAAAGCTGGATAGACTTTACAGAAAAGACCAGGCTACTCGGCCTACCCACATCACCCCACTTGGTTTTTTTCTTCTGTCACCATAAAGCCAAGAGCTCGCGCCACGCAGGGGTGCTGACTGGTGCCACATCCATGGGTCACTTGAAGGACATCTCCTCACTCCCCTGCTCAGGAGTGACCTCCCACTACATGCCACACTGGGATTTGGGGCCTTTACGGGGCATTTTTTTTTTTTAAGGTTTATGTATTTTTGCGTACAAGAGCTGGGGTGCAGGCCAGAGGCGTGGGGCAGCGAGAGGGTTCACCAGAGACAGTGGGGCGCAGAACAGGCAGATCTGCGGAAACACACTGCTGAGCGGAGCAGTGGGCCAGGCAGGAGAGGTCTGCCACGCCATGTGGGAATCTCCCCGGCCAGGTATGGAACTCGCAGTGCCAGCAGCTGCCAACCGCTCCACAGCGCTGCGCTGAACCCGTTGCGCCCCAGGGAGGCCCATACGGGGCCTTTCTGACCTGGCCGGCCTGCTCCCGGCTGAGACAGGCCTGAAGCCCTGGGCACACCCCCGCGGAGACGCGAGCCTGCTGGCGGAGAAGGCCAGCGTGGAGTCCGACACTGATTCTGGACCAGTGCGTAATCACGGTTATTTCAGCAGTTAGCACCCACCTCATGACCAGCGTCTGGGCAGGGGACTGGGCAGAAGGCCCCGCACGTCCGGGAAGGGCGTCTCCGGGGCTGCTGTTGGCAGCCTCTAGCGGGGCCCCTACAGGCCCCATCACCAGCCTCTCCTGGGCCGTTGCGGGCCGACGCCGGAGTCTCCTAGCAGACGCGGCGGGAGAGGGCCTCTCTCCAGCGCAGAGGCGCGTTTCCGTGACTCCCCTGCCCACCCCCGGGCGTCGGGGAGCACCGTCTCCTACCAGGGCTCACGTCGGCTGCGTCCCGGCGCGCCAGATGTTCTTCTGGACACGCAGCCGGCCCAGCGCTTCCCGCAGCCTCGTGGAGTGAGGGGTGAGGGCGCCCTGCGGCGCGGGGCACGCCCCAGCTGTGGTGGCGAGGCCAGAGTGTCCCGAAAATAAAGTGCAAGCGAAACTGGCCCTGGGGTCGTGGCATTGAGACGCTGCCCGAGGAGACCGAAGTCTTTCCCCAGTGGGCCCTGGCGAGCAGGAGCTGATCGAGGCACTCTGTCGGCAGGGGTCGGCGTGCCAGAGCGGTGTGTGGGTCTGTGGGGCGCTGGGTGCGTGTGGGGGGCGTGGGGGGTGGACAGCAGTCCGGGTCAGCCCTGTTCCTCGTGCTTTCACTTCAGTCGGGTCACAGGCCGAGGTTCGCCCCACGCCGCGGTTCTGTCGTCCGTCACGGTCCCCAGGCCGTTTGGGTCCCCGTGGAGGGCGGTGGGCCTGACTCCCAGGCCCACCTTAGAGAGGAAGAGACTGAGGCTGGGGATTCAGAGGCGCGCCCAGGTCGCAGAGGGCGCCTGAGCCGGGCCCGTGTTCCAGCGGATGGTTTTGCACCGTTCTGCAGCTTCCGGAGGAGGTGCTGGCAGGGCCCGTGGCCGCGGGGCTGGCTCTGGGGTGGGCGTGGCCGCGGAGGGCTCGGCCAGGGGACTTGCTGGACCTCACTGTGTTTTTCCGCAAGCAGGTGCGAGAGGCGCCGCCTGCTGCTCTCAGCAAGACTCAGATTCCCTGGGCTGGGGGATTTCAGACCCCCAGCGTTTCCTCCCTGAGCATTAATGTCCTTCCCGATGCGTTCCTCATGGCCCTCACCTGCTCTGCTGGCCCTCTTGGTGGTCCCCACTCTGCCGCCCTCCCGGCCCCCCGCGGGCCCTCACTCTGTCTTGGGGTTGTGGGTGGCGGCTGCCGAAGCACAGGCGTCTCCCCAGAGCCTCTGTGTGGACGAGCCTGCTGGTTCTCACCCGGCTGGCATCGCCTTGCTCACTGGGAAGCCCTTTTTCCAGGACTCGTGCCCGGCGTGCCCAGGGGGAGGGCGGGTCTGCCTGCCCCGCTCTGCTCCCACCTGGCAGGATCCATCTGGCATCTGCTGTGTCCCCACCCGCGAGTGAGCTGCTGGATGGGAGGGTCTGTTCCCCTCATCTCCACCCCCCCAGTCCCTGGCTCCCCCCTGTTACTCCATCAGCACCTAATAAACACGGGCGGGATGGACCATGAATGAATGAAGAACTTTTTCAAAATTCGGCCCTGGTCTCTTGTAGTTAATTCTTAACCCATTTAGCAATCATTTTTCTCCCGTCCTTTCCTCCCAACATTGTCTTTTCAAGTTTATTTTCCTCTCTATTCCTCTGTTTCCCTCTCCCAACCCCTGCCGGCCTCCCCCATCCTGCTCCAGCCCTTTATTCTGCTTGCTGACAAGTATTTCCTGAGCATGTTGTGGAGCAGGAATACGACCTCCCACAGCAAGTCGGTGAAAATGCAGACAATTTCCCGTCATTTGGGGGGCTGCATTCTGGGGGGGGGAGACATACAATAGACAAGCCGTCACTCAAGAGGGTTTTAGGACTTGTTAATGCTACGAAGAAAATCAAACGTGTTAAATTGATGAAAAGTAGCTGCTGCTCCTTTCAACCCGGTGATCAGGGAAGGCCTCTGCAAAGAGGCGTCTGCATGGACGCGGAAAGGCTCGAGTCAGAAACGAGCTTGGGTGTCCGGAGAGCAGACGGACGGAGCAGCAGGATCTGGAGGTAAAGCTGGAGCTTTTCCAGGCTCGGTGGTGCTTGCTGCTGTCAAGCCGTCTGCCCTAAGGGTGATGGGGAGCCAGTGGGGAGATTCTGATGGGAAAGCGGCGTGATCGGATGCTCCAAGACCCCCGTGGTGCTCTGTGAGGGCTGGAGGGCTGGGGCCCAAGCCTGGAAGGTTTCTGGGACAGGGGGAGGCAGTAGATGTCTGTGGGCATGGTCCGGGGAGAACTGCACAGGGACACCAGGCTGGCAGCGGTGGAGGGAGAGATCAGCTTTGCGGTGCCGCTGCACCCGTGGCAGAGGAGCCCCTGGGCCCCAGAGCCAGACGTCCGCCAGCACAGATTGTCCCCGAGCAGCATCCTGGCACTTGGGAAGCTACAGCAGCTCCAGGCCTCGCAGAGTCAGTCGCCACCTGCAGGAGTTGGCAGCAGGCGAGTCGGTGGTTGCGGGGCTGCAGCAGGCACCAGAGGGGTCCCTTGTCCCCCCAGCCCCCTTCAAGCATTATGGGATTTCCCTTTCTTCAAGCACCGTGTTTAGGGACCTCCCCGGTGGCGCAGCGGTTGAGCGCTGCGCTGTGGAGCTGTCGGCAGCGGAGACGCGACTTCGATGCCCGGCCAGGGAGAATCCCACGTGGTGCGGCAGACCTCTCCTGCCTCGCCCGCTGCTCCCCTCAGCAGTGTATTTCTGATCTGCCTGTTCTGCTCCCCGCTCTGTCTCTGGTGAACGCTCTCGCCGCCCCACGCCTCTGGCCTGTACCCCAGCTTGTATGCATAAATAAAAAATAAATCTTAAAAAAAAAAGCACCGTGTTTATTCCATAGTGACTGAACCCTAAAATGGCAGGTCTTAATGAGACCCTTATCATTAGTGACGCCAAAGAGCCAGCACTGGTCAACCCTGATTTGGGGGTATGCTGAGAGATGCGCTCGCTGGAGTTCTTTTATTTCTTCATACCTGAACTTCATTATATTTCATACCATTTTTTCCCCATTTCACATGGCAGCATTAGAGATTGAGGTCTTAAAATTTAATTTCCATTTGCAAATCTTCCAAACAGTACGTACTCATCTTGTGCCAAAAATTTTCATTTGGACTCTTAAGACTGAAATCCTTTATATTTTCTATCTTTGAATTGTACGCCATCAGGAAGCTGGCAGTTTCCTCGGTCCAGATCCACCGGAGATGGGGTTGTGTTTTGGCCGTGTCAATAAATGATCCCAAGGCAAAGTTTCCCAAAGACTCCGGTTGATTCTTAATATATTGATAGGCATTATTGCCAAATAAATTCCTCCTTTCATATTATTTTCAATGATAGTTCAAACAAAACCAGTTTTCTTTAGGATAACTTTTTTTAAATCCTTCAAGATGCTGATATGCTTTGAGGCTTTATAAGTGGCCAGGGGTGGGTAGGTTGTACCTTTCTTTTTTTTTTTTTCTGTTGTTTGTTTGTTTGTTCATAAAATATATTTATTTATGCACAGAAGAACTTGGGTGCAGACCAGAGGTATGGGGGGATGAGAGGATTCACCAGAGACAGAGTGGGGAGCAGAACAGGCAGATCCACTGAAATCCCCTGCTGAGGGGAGCAGCGGGGAGACAGGAGGGTCTGCTGCACCCTGTGGGAAGCTCCCTGGCCGGGGAATCGAACTCGTGCTGCAGTGACTGCCAATAGATACGTAGTGCTGAGACTTAACCCCTTGCGCCACCAGGAAGGCCCAGCTAGTTTTTTTTATTTATGCATACAAGAGCTGGCGTGTAGGCCAGAGGTGAGGGCAGCGAGAGGGTTCACCAGAGACAGAGTGGGGAGCAGAACAGGCAGATTGACTGAAGTACACTGCTGAGAGGGGCAGCGGGGAGACAGCAGAGGCGCCATGTGGGTCAGCTCCCTGGCTGGGCATCAAACTTAGGCCATGGCAGTGACAGCACTAAGACTTAACCCCTAGGCCACCAGGGAGGCCCAGGATGTATATTTCTCAAGGTAAATTGACAGAAGAATTATTGTACACAAAAAGCTTCTGGATTTCCAGAATCCCCATCAACTGATATAATTTAAAGCTATTTCTCTGCTCAGGTAGCAATCTGAAGGGTTATTCTTTTGTATAAAATGAATAACAGTCACTTATCCTTTTCATATACTTCATGTACTTTAATAAACTGTCTAGTGTTATTAATACTACCTAGGTCAACATGCACCAGTTAATATGTGAAGTATTTTTAAAGACTAGAATATTTTAGATGCTACTCTCCACTTACAAATAAGGAACTGGGAGCATTCGGGTTAAGTGAGTTACTTGTGCTAACACAGCTGGTGAGAGAAGGGAACCAGTATGCTCTTTTGCATTCTGTATTTTAACTGCCACGTTCATGCTACCATACATGTGTGGGTAGCCTATACCCTTGCTCCTCTCCAAGCCCATGTTCCTTTTCCAAATCCTCACTCTGAACTACACAACTATGAACAACCATCATGCCAAATTCAAACATCTGAATCTAGGACCAAAATGTGTTTGAAGAGAAACTGCCCAACCCTAAGAAGCCAGGAGAGAATGTGGGTCAGGGAAAGTTCCGGCCTTTGGGTTCAGTTTCTTGGCCTGGGTGTGAAGATGTTGATAGTCAGAAGAGGTGGTAGTGTCAGCTGCTCTGTCACCCCGTGTGAGTCACCAGCTGTGAGAAGAGCTCTTCTTGTCTTGGAATCCATGGCCAGAAATAGTTTCCAGAATCAGAGAGGAAGATGCATACAAGCTGGCAAGTCTGCCCCTAGAGCGCTGGCCGAGTGCTCGGAAATGCCGGAAATGCGGACAAGCCCTGCTTCCTTTAATCTTCGGGGCGCCCCTCCCCCCACTTGCTAGGCTGTGACTTCCTAGAGCACAGGATGCCAGCCGCCTCTCCACTTCCTCTCTGAATTACCTGCGTCCCTTCATCTTAAAAGGCGTGGCTGACTCACCTGCTATTGTTGATGCCAGCTGGGGCCCACCGTGGATGGCTGAGTGCCAGCTGCGGGCAGACTCCCGCCTTTTATCTGGATTCCGTGAAAAGTGAAGGCAGCTGGTAGGATTTGGGGTTTGATAGTTATTTTGCCAAAATCTCTGGAAGGTGTTGGTCCTCTAGCCATAGATTTTAGTTCATGTCTTCCTTACTCTTTATTAAGTTCCAGGAGAAAAAAATCAAAGCTTTAGAATGAAGCAAACAGGGGCCTCCCTGGTGGCGCAGCGGTTGAGCTCTGCGCTGTGGAGCTGTCGGCAGCAGCAGTGCAAGTTCGACGCCCGGCCAGGGAGATTCCCACATGGCGCGGCAGACCTCTCCTGCCTCGCCCGCTGCTCCCCTCAGCAGTGTGTTTCTGATCCGCCTGTTCTGCTCCCCGCTCTGTCTCTGGTGAAGCCTCTCACCCCCACACACCTCTGGCCTGTACCCCAGCTGTATGTATAAATAAATAAATCTTAAAAAAAAATTAGAATGAAGCAAACAAACAAATCTGATGGTAAAATCTCATGAGCACCTTCACAGGAATCAAAAATATGCATCTGTTTACTATTCAAGGCCATTAGGCCTGGATTGTGAGTTTATAATCAGGACTCGCATAGAAACAAAAACCCTTTTCTGACCCTTTTCTCTCTCGTGGAACACCAGGCGTTTTAAGCTTTCGCTAGCATCCCTCTTTTCAGCCTGACTAGTGAGAAGCATAGAAATGCTAAGAAATACTAGCTTTCCCTGATTTTGCCACTTAAGGGGAATGTAGACGAGGTCCCGAGAGGGAGGCAGAAGGAGGACAGGGGTGTCGCATACACAGAAGGGAAGGCGGAAGGAGGAGGCAGCCCAGCTCAGGGTGGGGTGCAGCCAGGTCCAGGGGTCTGAGGGTTTTGACTCTGGGCGTTTCCAGCGAAAGTCGCCCTTCGCCTTCCTCTCCGCCTCGCGCCTTGGGCCGTGTGCTCGCTGCTCTGCCTGAGCAATGTGCAGCACGCTCCATTCCACAAGTGCTCATTGGGTCTGTGCAGAGACCAGGTTATTTGATGACGACCTGGAGATGACAAAGGTAAATATTAAGCGGAAGCCACTGCACTCAGGTGGCGGAGACACTGTGCACGTCCAGATAACCGAACTGCGGCGCATCTGGTCGTGCGTCAGGGAGCGGGAACGAACTGCTTCGGGGTCTCATAAACGGGCCTGTCACCCCTTCAGCTCGCGAGGCTGCCAACGGGGACAGAATTCAGTATGGATGATTAAAAGAATAATGAGGGACTATTTATAAGGGCTTGGGCAGTTTCACGGGAACCAACAAAGGATGTCGGGGTTGACGAATTTGGCCATCACCGGAAGCTGGGGCCGGAAGTGGGTCCCTACAGCTGGGTGAGGAAGGGGTGAGGTGGGAGGGGAGCAAGCACAAAGCCGCAGCCAGGGGGCCGGACGGAGCAGGGAGGAGAGGTGAGGAGGAGCTGCCCCAACCCGCTTCTGCCTCCTCTCCTCTCAGGCGCATGTGGCCATTGGCCAAGCCCATCTGGACGTGGGAGGCTGAGTAAAGCTGTCGCGGGTCAACCTCCGGGACCCAGTCAAGGCAGGGGAAGGTGAGGGAGAGCTGAGGGCGGGGAAGCGGGAAGGGCGGTCAGACAGGTGTGAAGAAGGAGCTTCACCTGGAGCCCAGAGCCTCAGGCTCGATGACCTGGGTGATGTCATGTCCGGCGTTCCCAGGGTGACAGCAGGGAGCAGAAGGGAGAGGCCGACAGCCCAGGCCAGTGCCCACCTACGTGTGTGGCCTGTGGCAGATGAGCGGTCTGGAGAGGTCAGAGGGAACCTCCGATGCCCAGCAGGCTGGTTTGTGCCGCGGGGGGTACTCGGAGGGTTTGTCACCAAAATGCTGTGACGGTGGGTCTCGCATCAGAAAGATGCCTGGGTTTGCTGGAGATTCTCCGTAGAGACATCAGCCAGGAGGATGTTGCAGGAAGCTGTGATGTCGGTACCCAGGGGATGCTGGCAGTAGGGGGCAAACAGGAAATGACGGTTCCAGAGGTGACAGGCTCAGCCAGACCAGGGAAGGCGCAAGATCCGGGACAAAGGCACTGGGCTTGGGTCGTCTGTGTTTCGCCAGGGCACAGGGCAGGAAGCCAGCCAGAGCTGGAACTGGGGGCCGGGGGATGAGAGTCATTTTTCAGTCTCTTGTTCTGGGAGGGGAGATTCTGCGTTGGCTCGCAGCCGGAATCACACTAGTAGCGCTGGAAGTCACATCCAGAGAGACACATTCGCCTGGGCCAATGGAGATGCCATGGGTAGAAAACAAACATTTCATCCATTGAATTATGGTGAATCCTGTCTCAGCAGATGTGGTGAGATTGGTATGAGGCATAGAAAGGGGCACGCTGAGGTAAGAGAAGGGGCTACCTGGGGCCTCCAGAGGCCCTGGGGACATACCGGGCTGTCAGAGGCCGTGGAGGAGGCATTTTTCCCGGACTGAGAAGGGGATGCTGCCTTTGGCCATTGTGCCAGTTCCCCTTCTGGAGAAGTGGATGGTCAAGGACTTTGCATTTCTGTGTGGAGAGGAGATTTTAAGGGTGTACAGTGTTCTTTCTGGTTTCCCCACCTGGAGCACAGAGGTCAAGGCCACGTGATCTGTTTTGAAAAGTAAGCAGGGGTGATGGGTTGAAGAGTGGGCTGCCGCTCTCCAAGCCCTCCTCCTGTGGTGAGTCCATGTGGGCACGGGTGGTGGGGGAGACAGACTGACCCTGGATCCTCAAGCCAAGCTCGTTCTTCCAGAGGCACGAATGAGAAATAAACTTTCTTGCTTTAAACAGACGACGCCCAAATTCCTGGGATGGACAGGAGAGTAAACATCTTTGGTTTTGCTGACCGTACGTTCTCAGCCACAACTACTCCACTTTGACGTTGTAATGCCAGAGGTATTATAGAAAACAAGTAGGCGGGGCCTCTCTGGTGGCGCAGCGGTTAAGCGCTGCGCTGTGGAGCTGTCGGCAGCTGTGGCGCAAGTTTGACGCCCGTCCGGGGAGATTCCCACATGGCGTGGCAGACCTCTCCTGCCTCGCCCGCTGCTCCCCTCAGCAGTGTGCTTTGGTCGATCTGCCTGTGCTGCTCCCCACTCTGACTCTGGGGAACCCTCTCACCGCCCCATGCCTCTGGCCTGCACCCCAGCTTGTATGCAAAAATAAATAAATCTTTAGAAAAAAAACCATGTAGGCAAGTGGGCGTGCCCCGTCCCAATAAAGCTCTATTTGTCAAAGGACGCAGCAGGCAGACTCAGCCTGCGGGCCATATTTTATAGGCACCCGCTGTTAGCCTCTGAGTGGTGGAGGTGGCCCCCAGCGTGGCCGAGACTCACCGCCTGCGCTATGAAGTACTCCCCCGGGAGGTGGCGGGAGCACTGCTGCCGCGGCGCTGCCCTCTCAGACCTGTTAAAGTGGGGCCGTGTGAATTTGATCTGGGTTCAGACCTTTATCTGACTGAGTCATATCGGGAATCAAATGGGGACATCAAACTGCTTTTCAGAAGAAGTGAACAGACACTCAGGCATGTCCCTCAGAGTTAAGCCTGCAGAAAACAGCACCAGGAGCCCGTCACCCTGTGAGGCAGCCGAGTTGAGAAGAGCAGGGTCCAGGGGAGCCCCCTGGAGCGAGTGGGGTCCAGGAGGCGCGCCCCGACTGCTCCTGCGCTGGCACTGGGCACCCCGGAGGCCGCGTTCCCGAGATGGCCTTGGAGGTGGGATACAGCCCTGCGGCGCATCGGGCCCGGTGGTTCTGATTCTGGAGGCCTCGCCAGGGACGGCAGGGCGTGCTCTCTGCAGTGTCTCCAGCTGCAACTGTGTCCTTTCCATGTGGATGTTTTTTTAAGATTTACTTATTTATGCATACCAGAACTGGGGTGTAGGCCAGAGGTGTGGGGTTGAGAGGATTCACCAGAGACAGAAGGGGAAGCAAAACAGGTGGATCCACTGAAATCCACTGCTGAGGGGAGCAGCGGGGAGGCAGGAGAGGTCTGCTGCGCCCTGTGGGAAGCTCCCTGGCTGGGGATCGAACTCGTGCTGCAGTGGCTGCGGATGCTTCCTAGTGCTGAGACTGACCCCGTTGTGCCACCGGGGAGGCCCCTCCACGTGGAGCTTAAACTTAGTGTTTCAAGAACGAACACGAGGGAAATCACGTCTGAAGCGTTCCCTAGTAAAAGCGCCAGCTGGGGTGATGGGAGACCCGAAGCGTGTGGCTGTGACGTCTCCAACGCCAGCCCCGCGTCTCACCCCGAGGCCCCGGACGTGTCTGTAGCTGTGCGTCGGCTCCAGACTCTAGTTTCTGGAAAAGTGCTTCTCGTGTGGTGACCTCCCAGCAGTGCCCATCTCCCTGGTGATGAATGCGCCAAACGGCCCCTTCCCGTTGGCACCGAGCCAGCCGCGCAGGCGTCAGGCCCCCGGGGTGTCTCTTTCCCCCATGTCTTAGCTCCCGTCTGCCAGCCCTGTGCTATTTCCTCCTCCATGCAACGCAGGCCCCAGCCAAGAATTCCTTATGGGAGCTGAGAGTCTCTGATTCTCCAGAATTAAAATCTCTGGCAAACAAATCCTCTCGCTCCACAACGAACCAGGGATAAGTGGGCACAGAAGGCATCTGGCAGGGGGTGTCTCCATCACACCCCGACCTGCAAACGATGACACCGGACAACACCCTTCGGGCTGGAAAATTATCATTTGCCTACAACATAGGGAGAAGTGCTGATTAAAAAGCCAGAAACCAGATATGTTAATAATTTCAGAATCCTGTTTTTAACTGTTTTTTCCCTCACTGTACAGTCTGTGGCTTTACTAGCTCATTTCCCCCTAACTCTTCTGTTTTCTTATTTCATTTCAAAACTGGTTTAATTAACTAAATTGGACAATTAATATTTTCTTCGTCAGAGGCCATTACTGTGGTTGTATTTCTATAGGGGCAATTTATTTTATCTCCTTTTAATAGAAACTTTGGCTTAATATCTTAATATGTAAGTGAATATGATTATTATATTTAAAAGAAAAGGTGTGTTAATTCAGTTTCCAAATTAAACTTCAGAATAAAATCTGCGCTTTCAGCCATAAACTGCGTTGGATTCATTATGTGTTCTGTGAACATAATAGAGTGCCTGACGTAGTGTGTTTCAGGATTTGCTCTGTCTTAGGTTAAAGTGTCCTTATAACAATTTTCAGCATCAGTGCATCTACTAGGATAACAGCAGAGGGCTTGGCATTTTACAAAGCCCATCTGAGGCCTCCCAGCGGGAGAGAGAACGCAGCAGCTGGTGAGGAGCCGCGAGGATGGAATTTCCACTTCTGTGCTTGTTTGCTGTGTGGTTTGGAGCAAAGTCGTTTCTAGGGGACCCTGATCCCTACCTCACACTGAATGGAGGAGCAGGCAGTCGGCAGATGCTCAGGTCTCTTGTCTTTCAGAGCTGGTGTCCCATCTAAGTCGTGACCCATCAGAAGCCCGTTTCAGTCAGTGCTTTAGGGACAACCCTCTGCTCTTGCTGGCTTATGGCCACAGGCCGTTGCCAAATGCGTGGACAGCTGTGGACTGGCTGTTGCACTTCCGGCCCTCCTCCCTCTGGACCGGGCTCCTGGGGCAGCCACGCTCTGGGACAGCCATCTCGGGTGGGCCAGACCTCCATGCCGGCTGCGCCCTCCCCTTCTACTGGCCTGAGCAGTCACATGGCGGGGCCTCACCAGGGTTAAGGGCGTGGTGCTGACCGCAGGGTCCTTCCGAGCAGCCCCCGTGGAGGGGAGAAGGGGTTGCGATGGGCAGAAGCGATGGGACTCCCCAACGGTGGGACCAATCTGGGGGGTACTCACAGCCCTCGTGACGTTTCTCAGAAATCCCTGGAGCCAGGTCGCAAGTGACGCTCTCAGCTGTCAACACCCCAAATAAAGAAATGAAAAAACAGATTGAAACAGCTCTTGGAGAATGTTTATATGCAAAGCGCTTGCAAGGCTGTGCTTGCGGGCGCGTGAGTGTGGCCCAGTGCATGCCCAAGTGGGTATAGGTGAGCAAGTGGACTCTGCGCCCTTCCTGGTAGATCTGAGAAGACCGAATGAAAAACGTCTATTTGTCAACTGGCAAATAGGCTCTTCCCACCTATAAAGAACAGCTTGTTTCAGAGTTTAAGATATAATAAGATTAACTTTTAAATTGAGCTGAAAAAAGAGTAAGTTACAGAGAAATTGAGTTACGAGAGTGGTTTCACTTTTTAAAACTGAATTAAGGGCTTTGAAATTAATTTATTTGTGAACAAAATGTGCTCAATGTAAGCTTTGTTTATTAATTTGTCCTTTGGAATGACTCTTTTGCATGAAAAATGAAACTATTTTAAACTTTATTTTTCACATTTATGGCCCTGCGTCAGACTTTGGGCTGCAGTAAACATGAGTTATGTGCCACTTGCAGGTGGCAATGCCATCTGATCTCCATCCATGGGCGGCTGTGCAGGCGTCGAGTCCCAAACCAGCTCCTCTTGGAGATACTTACTTCCTTTTGGTCTTTAATTATATACTTTTGATTAATAGTGGAAATAATCTTAAATTATAGCCTCAAGATCCCGATTTAATTAACAGAAACATTTTAGACAATTGAGAGACATTTTTAACATCTATTGTTTTTGTTTAAAAAACCAGAAGCATGAAAAGACAGATAGTTTTATTTGCATATTGAATCATAAAGAATTATGAAGGGAGGCCCATCTGGAGGGTGTCCCGAATTAGCAGACCTGCCTCATCTGTAACCTCGCTTCCCGCCTTTCCAGATTTGTGTTCGAGGAAGTTTTCACAACCTTTATTTTATTTTTTAAAGATTTATTTATTTATGCATACAAGCTGGGGTGCAGGCCAGAGGCATGGGGCGGTGAGAGGTTTCACCAGAGACGGAGTGGGGAGCAGAACAGGCAGATCGACTGAAGTACACTGCTGAGGGGAGCAGCGGGCGAGGCAGGAGAGGTCTGCTACTCCATGTGGGAATCTCCCCGGCCGGGCATTGAACTCGTGTCACTGCTGCCAACAGCTCCACAGCGCAGCGCTTAACTGCTGCACCACCAGGGAGGCCCTGCATAACCTTTATTAACCTCGGGTTCCTCACCTGAAAAACAGCATCGTGATAAGGTTCTGTGATAATTAAATTAAAGCTAGTGTGTCTAGCAGATAGTGCCACTCTTCGAAGCATAGCTCTTTCATTACACACCATTTAACAAGTTATATGATGTTAAAAAAATTCAGATTATTGATAAACGGTCATTAATATACATGTGAGATGCTTAAATATTTTTTGAATGCATGAATGATAGGATATAATTGAAAACTTACTTTATCCAGGGCCTCCCTGGTGGTGCAAGGGGTTAAGTCTCAGCCTATGAAGCTACCCAGAGCCACTGCAGCACAAGTTCGATCCCCTGCCAGGGAGCTTCCCACAGGGCGCAGCAGGCCTCTCCTGTCTCCCCGCTGCTCCCCTCAGCAGTGTGTTTCAGTAGACCTGCCCCTTCTGCTCCCTATTCTGTCTCTGGTGAAACCTCTCACCCCCCACACCTCTGGCCTGCACCCCAGCTCTTGTATGCATAAATAAATAAATCTTTGAAAAAAAAGAAAACTTACTTAATCCTGATTGCACTGCCACTTGTTGGAGAGCTACAGCTGGCAGGAACCCTAAGAGTGTGAAGGTATGCAGTGACTGTCCGCCACGGACCACGCGGTCCCGCAGGTCAGTATGCGTGGTGATTTTCGGAGACTCACACTCCGCAAAGCTCTGAGATTCTGCTGAGCTGCTACTGTGAATTTTGTTCACGGCCAGACTGTGATATAGAAATGAGGGAATGAGCCCAGGTCTATTTCCATCCCATACTTTAATTTTGTTTTTGCAATTTTAGCTCTGTGCCGAGCGATCGCTACTGTAGTAGTCATTTGTGCAATGTAGCCCTGGAGTAGTGACCTAATATACTGGCATATGCATCTATTCCTGCATACCAGTTTCCCCTCTCATGCAGCAGCCTAAGCAACGATCAATACTTACTATTACTAAAATCAGTTCATATAATTTTCTGGGGATGCAAGTAGTGGGAGGGGCTCTGTTGGCTCTCGGCCTGCTGTGAGGTTTCGTCAAGGTGTCAGCTGGGCCTGAAGATGCCTGAAAGGAGTTCTGGACTGGAAGACCCACGTCCAAGGAGGTGCATTTGCAGGTTTGGTGAATCCATGCTGGTGTAAGAGGAAGGCATTAATGCCTGTTCATGGAGCACCCAGCAGAGGAGCTTGAGTGTCCTCACATCATGGCTGCCGGCTCCCCTGGGATGTGGCAGAAGCCACACTCCTTTGCTCCGCTAACATCTGGTGGCTAAATAAATCTGCCATTTGTGGTGATGGAGGAGACCTTGTGGGAGAGTGAATAAGAGTAGTGAGGCTCATTGAGTCCGTCTCGTAGGCTGGCCACAGTAGTGAAAATACAAAGAGCAACATATCTATAGGCCACTGACATGAAGGGAAGGATTCGAAAGTATACAAGTGAAGTTTGGTGGAAATGTTATTTTTTTAGTTTGTTTAAAAATTCAAAAGTAATAGAAAAGCGATCAAATATTGAATTGGATAAAAGTTTTAAATAAAACCTGTTTAAGTTAATGAGAAACTCCTCATAAGAACTACTTCTATTCTTGAAATGATTACATGAAATTTCTGATCAAGACCTTTTTATGATGATCTCTCTTCACATTCTTGATAAGCATCTTTAACAGGATACTTCATTCACACTAGTAGATAATAAAATAATTAAAATAATTCAGCAGCCATTTAAAAATTATATCAAATTATGTGTAGATCGTAGCAACTCTCTTCCATTGATTGTGATAATGTGAATGGATTTAAAATCCAATCAAAATTTGCCATGTCCTGTGTTTCGAAATCATGATGAAACCCATTGACACTGCAGGATTGGGGACTCACAGCAGCTGGCTGGCTTGTAAAAAGACACAGCAGACAAAGGCTTCTCGCAGTCCTGGCAGACAAAGGATAGACAAGTCAATATATAGGAAAATTTAGGTCTCGGGCCTCCGGCTGGCGTGGCAGGTCCCTGCCTTCTGTAGCTTGCTTCTTGGCTGTGCTCAGAGAATCCATGTACAATTTGATGGCAAGAGGGGGAGGACCATGCTCTCTGGAGAGGGGGAGGACCACTATTCCCCAGTGATTCCTCATTTTATGAATGAGCTGCAATAGTAATTTGCGCTGATTTGGGTATTTGCAAATAGAATAAGATATGCTCCTTGAGAACATGGCGTGAAGTGCTTTTCTGACTTGGTTGATCAGGAAATCATCTGGAAAGACTTGTTCATATGATTTCGAAACACTGATCATTAGACGTTATTGGTTGTAAATCTCGTAATTATCAATAATTCAATTTCAATTTAAAAATACTGAATTACTGCAGGGAGAGGAAAAGCCAGGAGCACCAAAAGCAACACCAGCATGTTCGCTGGACTGTGCTGTTCTCTATGCGGGTGTCCTCTCATCACCCAAGCTCAGCATGTAGAAGACTCCTCTTTGCTAGTGGTATCGCTGGGGCTGGGGACCGATCTCACCGCTGTGTCAAGAGTGCTCAGTGGAGAGGACCCCCTGACCTGCCAGAGCTGGGCCTGTTGCCTATCCCAGTAATGAAGACATAGAGCCTATTCCATTCAAACCACATGGCTCAGTGTTGGGAGAGGCATGGTTCTCCAAGGGGAAAAGGAGATGCTATAATTGGAAGAGGAATAAGATACTTGTAACTCCCCACCCCTTCTGCCAAATCCATTATATCAGCTAATCTGAACTTCAAAGGAATAGGTCTTTGGATCTTTATTTGGAAACATTCCTCAGGAATTACGAAACCACTGGTCTACCGTTCATCATTGCTTCTAACACTTCTGGGTAGTTAGGGTCACAGATAGAGCCGTACCAACTAGGTCACCAGAAAGTGTGGCAGAGAACGTGTCTATTTGCTGTGACCTGTTGTCTAAGATGTTCAGTCTCATGTAGCATGAATGCCCACAGGATAAATCCTGTCAGTATCATTTCATCCTGAGTGATGTGTCTTTCCATCAAGTGTTAGAGTTGGCTTATCCGGTAGTCTTTACCTTTTTGCTCTGGCTGCAAGGAAGCTCCAAGAAAAGTTATTTAGTTTTTCCATAGTCATAATGTTAGTCTTTATAACTCTTAGACCTTTCTCCCCTTCCCCATGTCTTGTTCTTCAGTGTCTAATTTTATAATCATAATGCAAGACATGCCAAATCATATTGGGAAGATGAATTAGAAAATTTTCATTAAATTTAGTTTTATAATTAGAAAAAGAATGTGTAAACTATAACAGCCCATATGGCAATATATTTATATAATATATATACACTCATATTCCCAGTCTTTGTATCTGTGCCTGGAAGTAGCCTCATGGCCTAAAAAGAGAAGTTTGGAATGATCCACTCCTGTCTAAGTTTGCTTGGCCCTGGAAAATCTGGCTTGCATTTTCCTTGTGTTAGGAACTTTGATGTTATTTATTGAAAAGTTTGGAGTTATGGTCCACAAAAATTACAAGTTCATCCATCGTTTTTTTCCTTTCTTGAGGCAAAAACCACCATGCGTGTGGCATACAGTAGCTAGCTGTAGCTTCAGCTCACATCTAAACTGAAAATGCGGGGAGGTTGGGCAGAGTTGAGGCTGGGAAACAGGCCAGACACCCGTCAACTGACTGTGAATCTCCTGGGCATCTGGTCCTTGACCCACGAATCCCGCCAAGGTAGAAATAAAGGCATGTTCACAGCGCCCATGTCTTCCTGCCCCATTGAAGATGGTCAGTTGAAGCCATCATCTTTTCAGCAGATGTCCTAACATCCCACAAGGAAATGAAAGACTTGTGCAGAGGCTATGGGTGATGTCTGCCAATAAAAATGAACCTGAGTGTGCCTCCCTGGTGGCGCAGCAGTTAAGCGCTGCGCTGTGGCGCTGTCGGCAGCGGGGACGCGAGTTCGACGCCTGGCCGGGGAGATTCCCACATGGCACAGCAGACCTCTCCTGCCTCGCCCGCTGCTCCCCTCAGCAGTGTATTTCCTTCGATCTGCCTGTTCTGCTCCCCGCTCTGTCTCTGGTGAAACCTCTCACCGCCCCACACCTCTGGCCTGTACCCCAGCTTGTATGCATAAATAAATAAATCTTAAAAAAAAAAAAGAACCTGAGTTTTTAGAAAAACATTATACTCACCTGTGGCTGTCCTTTGGCTTATTTTATTTGGGGCACTGCTGATGGATGATGGATTCTCTCCTTTGGATGAGGCAGCCCCCGAGCCAGAGGGACTTGGTGAGCTGATTGGCGCTGAAGCACCTAGGAGGCGTCCGGTGTATCAGCTGACGTCGTCATTGTGAGGAGCGGCCCACTTAGAATGTCTCTGAGGATCCCGGCTTACCCGCTGCTTAGCTCGGTCCTTTAGGAAATGACTGGGTATCAGAGCAAACATTCAGGAGGACACAGGCTTAAGTGACAGCTCACACCTTCTACGCACCATCAAGACCTTCTGCACCATCTGCCAGATGTGTTTACATTTAATTAAGGAAACTCTCCTTGGGAGAAAGTTGCAGAATGAGAGGCTCAATTGTTTGGAAATGCCCATCCCCTCAGCTGATAAACAAAAGGAAACAAAATTAAAATCCTATCTTGTTACAGGAAAATGGCTTGCAATAAAAGGGCCAAAAACCTAGTAGGTGATGGATTGGTGCTTCACTCCGACGGGAGCTTATAGCTACAATGTGAACTGAGGTGCTGAGTTGGCTTTGCCTCACTTCAGATCTGGAAGTGGCCTTCAGAGCTTGTGGCTGTCCTTTGGTGGCCTTCTTCCTAGTCTTCCCTTCCACTGATCGTGCCCGTCCATCTTCTCCTCCTCTCCCTCCTCCCCTCCATGCCCTCCTCGTCCTCTCCCTCCCCTTTCTTCTCCTCCCCCTCCCCTTCCTCTTCCCTCCTCTCCCTCCTCTTCCTCCTTCCCCTCCTCCTCCTTCTCCTCACCCTTATCCCCCACTCCTCCTTTTTCTTGGATGATTTTAGAACCAATGAATAAAATGCAAATTCTGTCTGCTGCATATTAACAGCCTGGATTTACATAAAACACCTCGCTTGTCTCAAACTCAAACTTTCTTATCTGGAAACTGCAGGTGATAATAATGACTATCTCAGAACATATATGTGAAAATTGGATGAAATAATGGATGTGAAAGACCTTCTCCAAAATTGTGAGTCTTTATAATTAGGATATCGTAACTTCTTAAAAGAAATAATTTCAATATCCATTAATCTTTGCTGCCACGAAGGCCTTTGTTTATCCCTTGGGTGGCAGACCTTGACTCGTCAGGTAAGCTGGTCACCTACCGCTCTGTCATCAGAAGAAAACAACTGGTGCTTGACCTCCTCATCCTTTTCTCAGTTTTATTAAGGCTTTTTCCATGTCTTAGTGATAATAATATCTGTATCACCACATTTTCACCATTTTGATAACGTGCTCAGATTCAATGTGTGCTAAGCATTAAAACACATGATATAATTAACTGCCCCCACAGCATGACACAAGAGCTATAAATAAGCCCACTTTATAAAGGAGGACATTGGAGCTGCTAGAGCCAAATGCCCACAGTCACGCGGGCACTAAGTGTGAGCCAGGACTGTGGCCGGCCCGTGTCTGGGCCTGTCCACCAGGCCCACCTTCGGCTGGTGCAAAGTCACACGAGTCAGCGGTCTTGACCAAGGGTGCATGCACCTCTGGGAGACCGTTCCATCGGCTTTGGGAGCCTGAGAAATCTCTGGGTCGAATGCAACATGTTGTAGCCGATGAGCGACTTAGAGATTCTCAGACTGCTGTCCAGAACGCTAGGCCCCTGGAAGATACTCTGGAGTCCCACCCAGCAACTTTGGTTTTTACGTAAGAGAAACCTTTCCCTAAACTCAGCGTCAGAAACAACTGGCGTCCAGCCTGGTTTGCACACCCGGACCTGCTTGTGGCCCAGGCGAGGGGATCTTGTTCCTCTTCTCAGGAAAAGTGCTGGGAGAGCTTACGGGCAGCTGTGACCACAGAATGGCCCGAAGATGGGCAAGGACAGTTTTTACCCGTGGCAGGGAGGAGTCAGCAAAGCGATTGCTGAAGCAGAGTCTGGAGAAGGGGGTCCCAGGCCCCAAGGCACACACTGGGTGTGTAGCCGAGAAAACAAGCTCAGCCGCCTGCGTTTGGAAACCGAAGACGAGAGTCACCAGCTGGGGCAAGGGCAGCTGGGTTTACTCAGAAAATGGGTGCTTCTAAGGCGATGACTTGAGACTCCTGGAGAATCCATCTCAAATCCTCGGGCTCGGGGTCTTGGTAAGGGCGTCTTGAGAAGAAACCGAGGCGCGGCGGGTGAGCCGACTGCCCCAGGACACGCTGTTACCTCCAGTCTGGTCTACAAGCTCCAGGATGCTGTGCGGGGCCGTGGCAGGGGCGCGGTGTTCTGGCTGCGTCTCCATGGCCACTCCCAACAGGCCTTGCGGGGTGCTGGAGGTTTGCTCAGGCCTTGAGGCGTCTGTAGGTCAGTGATCGAAGGGACACGACTTTTGTTCTTCGGGACACAGCGATGATCCACTGAAGCCTTTGGGATTATTGGTATTTTGTTTTGTGCTTTCAAAGCTCGTACTGGGTGCAGACTGGGGTGCTCGGCGGAGAATGTCTCAGTGGGTCTCCTTTTCCTCCCCTGGTTGCCTCTACAGTTTATGAGGGCCTTACCTCCCGTTGCCTTGTTCTTTTATCTGACGAAAATGTTGGGTGTGGGTTCCCCAGCCCCCCTTGTTCTTGGGATATTGTCGTGGCACCCAGAGTTCCTGCTGCTCAAGCTAAAATGTGGTCAGGCAGGGGCCTCGCACCAGGACAAGTGTCTTTTTTTTTTAAGAGTTATTTATTTATGCATACAAGCTGGGGTGCAGCTAGAGGAGTGGGGCAGTGATAAAGGGTTCACCAGAGACAGAGTGGGGAGCAGCACAGGCAGAGTGATGGAAATACACTGCTGAGGGGAGCAGCGGGCGAGGCAGGAGACGTCTGCCGCGCCATGTGGGAATCTCCCCGGCCGGGCATTGAACTCGCGTTGCCGCTGCCGACAGCTCCACAGCGCAGCACCTAACCGCTGTGCCACCAGGGAGGCCCCAGGACAAGAGTCTGGGTCTGAGGAACATACTGGAAAAAACAGTGTCTGCTGAGAACAGCAGGAGACATTAGGGCCAGGTGAACACGACCAGCTGGGCCACCCGGACGGCAAGTTAGGTGAGAACAGGGGCTAGAGAGGGGGTGTTTTGATCGTGGGGAGCAAAGGAGCCCCCCAGGCAATAGCCCCTGTTCACTTGCCCCCCAGCTTGTGCCAGATAATTATGCATCCCCAATACGCACCCTGCACAAATTTGCCCACAGTCCCTGAATCTAACCCTTTCTAGTCAAAGTGTGAGACTGGCCCAGGGAAGAGGCCTCTGCTTGTCCATGGTGTGAGCCTCTCTAGGTGTCTCTCTCTCTCTGACTGCTTGGATCTTGAGTTGTCTTTCCTTTGTCCCACTCGGCTCCCGAAGCTGCTGCCTCATCGAGCCCTCGAGGCGACAGTTGGGGAAGAGGGGTAATAATTTAAAGCTTTGTTAGGTGAGTACAACGAGAGGATCTGTAGTCTTGCCTTAGGATGGCTTCTATTAATGTTAGTGATAACGCTAATGATAAATGTTATTAACAGGGACATGTTTGAAACCCTGTGTCTAAAAGACCTAGCCCTAAATGTAAGGAAGTAACCTTTATCATCATTCGTTAATAGATAAATCTCTACTCAGATGTTCTTCGTGAAAACATCTCTTTGTCAGCACCTTTGTTTGTCACCTGCCTTTGGGGCTAGTCCCCAGCTAGTTCTTCCCCTCCTCAGAATCCCTTGCCCCATTGAAAGGCCACCTCCCTCAGCATAGTAGGCTGACACTTTGTGTGCTGGTGGAAGAATGGAGAAGGGTGAGCGTTTGGTCAAAAGGCACCTGCTCCTGCAGAGAGCAAGGGGTCGAGGGGTCCTTTCTGGGGGAGGGTTATACATCACAGGCCTGGGGCTGTTACAGGGCAGCCCCGATATAAATGGGGTGCCTGTCTGGGTTCTCACCCGTGCGCTTAAAAGGGACTTAAAAGCCTCAAATGCAGACACACACAATAAAATTAATGAAAGGATTTATTTACAAAAAGGGAAAGAAAAAGATAAAGAATAAATTGAGTCCTACCAGTTCCGCTGAGCTGGCATCTCATGGCCCACTCAAAAAAACCTGGCGATCCGCCACCACGAGCAGTCGCCCCCTCCAAGCTCACAGGTCTGGTTTTAAATCCCAAAACCGTTTCTTAACTCCACCCTCAATCCTCAGCCTCCTTCCTTCGGTGATGATGGCATTCTGGGATTCGTAGTCCTCGGTGTCTTGGATCTCTCTGGCTTGAGGTGGGGGTGGGGTTCTGGGACACTCCCCTTTCCTGAGGACCCCCCTCTTACAGGGTGAGGTCCTATGCTCCTTTGCACACCTCTCTGTGCACACCCACCACATCACAAACTGGGGTTGATGGTTTGGTCCAGCCTTGAGGCTCCAGCCCCCAGTATTCCCCCCCACCTCGAGTTTTAAATGAGCGTTTTATATTTCTTTGGTGGGCGATGACTACCAGGTATAACTTTTTGGAGTCATTTTTAGTCTTTGTATTCATTTTTTTCTCCCAGTTTGATGCAGAGAACAGTCAGGGTAATTAACTCCTGCTTCTCATTTATATAGTTATCACTCAGTGCCAGCAGCTTTAGCAGGGAAAACCTGTTTTATCTAAAATGGAATCCACTTAATAACATCAAGACCATATTCCTATAATTGACTAACAATTGAAAGCAAACCTGGAAACAGAAAAAGGCAGAGTTCCCTACACTGAGATCCATGTGTATGATAGGGGAGTTTCTTCTTCAGACTTGAAGGATTAAAAAGAGATTTTAAGCTGTTAAGTGATTTTGTAATAGAAACAGTGGGAAAGGTATCATTTTATATTTGAGCTTCTACAAAAGCCTTAGGAAATAGCGAATCAGCCATTTGGGTGCCTGTGGCTCAATTTTATTCGGTCCTTTGTCTTGCAAATGAAGATTCCTAGAGGAGAGTTTTCCTCTAAGAGAAAGGTTTGAATTAACCTCAGAAAGATGTTCAACTGCTGAATCAGATCAGCCCTGCTCTGAGAGGTCTCCTCCCTGCCACGAAGGCCTTTTGGCAGGCTCTGCTCTCCACACTGGTGCTGCAGAAAAGTTGAGTTTCCCTAGAGGTCACCTGTGTTGTGGGCGGGGAAAGGACTGGGCCTTTGTGGGAGTGGGCAGGCAATGGCCAGAGAAGCAGTGAGAGTTAATGCATGACTGGGGCACCCCATAGAGACCGGCTGGATTCCTCTTAGCCTGAGGGCCCCAAATGGAAGGTTAGGAAGCAGGGTATAGGCCCAGGGTTCCTGTAACACAGCCTTTGAGGTTTTGTGTACTGGCCTTCGGATGCCTTGGAGGCCGGGATGCCTCTCCCAGCAATGTTTCACTCTTTGACAGTCCTCGTCTGGGTCTATTCATTTATAGGGAGTTAAAAACACACACACAACAGATTTATGGCGCCATCATCACCAACTTCTGACTCAGCTCCACTCCCTTGCCTGCCTTGAACTTGGAGAGAGTCGGCTCCCTTTCACTGCCACTCCTGCCATTGTTGGGGGAGAAAGGGCAGCCTGGACAAAATGCACAGGTAGGTTTTTACAGACCCACCCCCACATCAGACCAGAGAGATCCAAAGACTACAATCCCATGATGCCACCATCACTTAAGGGAGGATCCTGGGAGCAGCCATGCTTGGATATATAACCAGACAAGTGAGCTGTTCGCCGGGTTTCAGTGCGCCATTGGGATTCCGGCTCAGCGGAACCCGTAGGATGCATTCACCAATTTTATTAGTGAATAAATAAACCCTTTATTAATTTTATTGTGTGTGTCTGCAGTTGAGTCTTATTATAAGTCCCTTTAAGCACATGGGTGAGGACCCACAGTTGTCACCCCACTTTTATATCAGGGTGCCCTGTAACACAATCACCACTCATTCATGTGGAGAAAAGTTGAGGATTCCCAGGCCTGAAAAGCCACACCCACTATTCACAGTCTACTTGGTGGGGGGGGGACCTGAATTCCCTTCATTAGAGCTGAGTCACGAAGAAAGTGTCACAAGATGCTTGAACATATGGGAAACAATTACAAGAAATGATCCCCATAAATTACAGCAAAGGTTGTAGCAGACAGATGTCCAGAGTGTTCCAGAAGCGAGTGGAAGGCCACCCCCAGGAAGAAGCAGGGAGTTGAAGGGTTTGGAATTCTGGGTTGAAGGCCCAGTTAGCTCCATGACCAGGGAACTTGGGCCTCATAATTTCTGTAAACCAAATTCTTTTCCTTCTTGGGGCAAAGTTTTCACAGCTGAAAAGGTGTATATTTGAGCTGGAGCATGATGGTAACAATCATAACAACGTTATGTAACCTTTCCCGGGTGCCAGCTCTTGCACCCCCATTCCGTGTGCCCTGAGGGACGCACCTCTTTCAGTCCTCTGGGGCGTCCCTGCTCCTTCCAGAGGTGGGCAGCCCCCCCGCTCAGGCCACTCTTTGATGCGCTGATGTCTGGGGGGATGTGGACCCCATAGTCAAGGCTCACCCCAAAGAGGGCCCTGCATTGAAGAAAATCCCCAGTCCAGGTCATCACCTGTGCTGCTGATCCCTGCAGTAAATCAGAGGGCCCCACCTGTCCTCTGCCAGATGGCGCCCGTGTTGGGGGAGAAAGGACGACCTGAACAAACTCCACAGATAGGGTTTTTTACGAACTTCATCCCCACCTCAGACCAGAGAGATCCAAGACACCAAGGACTACAAATCCCATGATGCCTCACCACTGAAGGGAGGATTCTGGGAACTGAGGGTGGAGTTAAGCAGCCATGTTTGGTATATAACCAGACATGTGTGCTCTGGGGGGTTGCTCTCTCCATCTCTCCCTTGTGGCTGTTCACTGAGTTTTGGTGCGCTGTTGGGATTCTGGCTCAGCAGAACTGGTAGGACCCATTTACCAATTTATTACATTTTTTCTTGAGTTGACTTTTAATTTCCCCTCCTTTTGTAAATAAACCCTTTATTAATTTCATTGTGTGTGCATGCAATTGAGTCTTCTTATCAGTCCCTTTTAAGCACAGGGTGAGGACCCACAGTCAGGCACCCCATTTTATATCAGGGCTGCCCTGTAGCACCCAGACTCAGGAAGTGAGTTCACTTCCCAGAGAGTCAGCTTATTACCAGAGGACACAGAGCCAGAGGGGGGAGGTGGAAGCATAAGGCATGGAAGGGGTGTGGTGCCTCCTGGCCCTCCTCAGCACTCCTAGCAGCTCCAAGGGTTCATCCAGATGCCCGCAGACCCCGAGTTCAGGGCTCCCCATGGAGGCTTCATGGCCAGTGGAGGCTGACCTCACCTGCAGGCCTCTCCCCTCCCAGGGCCGGGGACAGGGGGCAGGTGGGTGCAGTCCCAATCCTCCAGTTCCAAGGTGGGCTTCCCTGGGCGGCCCCCCAGAGGGGAGATGGCTCCCCTCATTGCCGCAGTCCCCAGTCTAGTGGACACGGCCACATTGTGAGAAGCAGAAGACCTGGCGTCGCCTTTCTCTCTTACAGAGGGAATTCCAAGGGTTTGAGCAGCTGGCCGCCGGATGGGATGGAGACCAAGTCGCTTTTTCTTCCTGTAAATCACCATATTACAAGTAATAGATCCAAAATAGTATTTCAGCATGTCATCGATATAATAAATTATTAAGGAGACATTGACATTCTTTCTTTTTTTCAATCATCGCTGAAATCGGGTGTCTAGTTTATATTTGCAGCATCACTAAATTTAGACCGCTGTCTGGGAAGTGACTTCAGGGAACTCGAGTGGGGGAGAGTGAGTGAAGATTGCAGCCAGGGGTCCAAGAGGCTCTGCCGGGTCGGCCACACACAGGGACTGGCGATCAACCCCTGGGGCTCCTGAGGCACCTCGTTAGCTGTGTCTGAGAACAGCCACGGGGGAGGGTTGGGGAGAGGGGTGTCCATCCGCTTGGACAAAGGGGACCCACGGCACCAACTTCCTGGACGAACCTCTGGGGCTGCCCGTGCCAGTGGCCACTGGGTCCCTGCAGCTGGCCGTGGGGCCTGTCTGACCCACCCTGCCTGGGCAGCCGGCGAGTTGGGTGTGGTGGTGCCAGGCCCAGGAGGGTTGGGGGTGCACGTCATGCAGAGGGGCCTGTGTTCGGAGCAGCCGGCCAGGGAGCCGGCTCCTGAGACGCTGCCTGGTGACACCGTCGGTTTGCCTGGCACGGGTCCCAAGACTTGTCACGATTTACACGTCAAAAAACAAAGACCCCAGGTGCATAGAGTGAGTGGACTTTATGGGGTGACTCGTGAGTCTGGCGGCCACAGCCTGTCTGGGTACTGCCGGGCTCACACGGTGGGGGGCGTTGATGGACAGAGGGTGAGGGGCTGGGGTGGGGCATTTAGGAAGAGAAGAGGTCGTCCAGGTAAAGCCCCCTCCCTGTCCCTGCAGAAGCCTCCGTGGTGCTGACGGGAGGCCCACGTGGTTTGGGTTAGTGGCTTTTCCCGTTTCTCAGGTGTCCGGTGGGTCGTGGCATTTTGCGGAGGGGACACTGCTGCGTGTAGTGTTGAGAATGTCAGCTTGTCCAGGGGATACTTGTGCCGAGGCGTGTCTCTCCAGACCAGTATGCCTGTGTCACAGCTTATGGGGACGTGTCCATCTTTGCTACTCAAAGTGTGTTTCATGGGTCAGCAGGTTCCGCGTGCACTTACCTGCATTGCCTCAACGCCCCTGGGGACGTGCACGGGACACAGAGACTTCTTCAAAAGAAGGGCTCCCCAGGAGCTGACGTCTAGCCCCAGCCTGGCCCCAGCCTGGCCGAGAGTCCTTATTTCCATAAGATCCCAACTGTCCTGTGTACGCTGAGGATTCAGAAGCACAACGCGGCGCCAGGGTTCTCTCAATGAAATTATTTACGATGCTCTTGTGATCATTATTTCACTTACAAAATAGCTACGTTTCTAAAAAGTCAGCCATAACCTGGACATCGAGCCGAATACACCCCCACCAGCGGCCTCTTTCGAACTCTGTTTCCCAAATTCTCACGCAGTCACGGGGCTTTGGCGTTCAAATGCAGGTTCCCAGGCCTGCCCCTCACCTGTTGGAATCATCCTTTCCGAGGGAGGTTGCTAAGAGCCCAGATTTTAAACAAGCTACCGACACAATTAGTGTGCCCATTAATGTTTCATAATCACAATTCAAAGGGCTGTAATTATGAAATCTACCACACAAAGCCTTGTTGGGGTTCAACACAGTGCTATAAATATCGCCCCGATGATTGCAGATGTAAAAGTGGATTCTCAGCTGATTCCCGTCTCACATACGTGTTACGTGTTTGTTTACTAACCAGAGCGTCTACCGAGGGCACGACCGCCCAGGTGCCAGGTCATGGTAAGGTAAAGTAGCATCTTTTGTCTAGAAATGCTCAGCTGGTTGATGGAACGTAGTTGATCCTTCAACGCGATGAGGGTCAAGTTTCATAGTACAAAATCGATTTTGAAAGCCAATAAGGGGCCATCTTGCTGTGGCCGTGGGTGGGTCTTTTGGGGAAGAGGGAGCCGAGATCTGCTTTGCCCAGGATGTGTTCAGAGGGCTCGTCCAGGCCACCTCACGCCTTGCCAGAGTGTTTCCTAGACACATTGCCCTCTCTTAACGATTCTTTGATAATGTGACAATATAATGACATTGCTAACAGGATGATAATGACCAAATAGATTTCAAGTTAGCAAATATGTTCATTTTCTTCTCACTTCCCAAAGAAATGCATCCCTTTCATTTGATCAATCTCCATTTTCTTGTATGTTCCCTGTGGCAGGCAGTCGTACCGTGTTCATGTGGCTCAAATTCGCCCCACAGCCTCCAGGAAAGCTCTCTCATCTTCATGGAGGAGAAGCCATTGTTTTGACCTGATTCTTTTCTTTCTTTTTTTCCCCTGCTCATAATTGTCCACTTAGTACATCAAAAAGGACATTAAGTGAATGAATCTTTAAGTTGTACTAGACTTTGAGTGATGGAAGCGCCTTCCTGGAAAATGTCACTTAGGTGGTAACCGCCGAGGGTGTGCGGGCAGCGCAACAGGAGATGCTAGCGGCTCGGCCTGGCTCGGGGCCTGGCTGGGCCTTCCCGGGAGGGGGGACATTTCTGAAGAGTGAATTAAAGGGGTGAACCTTGCCCGGGAGAGCACTTAGGCTTCAAAGATTTTCAGACAAGTTCGGTTTCACTTGCGACACTTTTCCTATCATTTTTGCTGGTTAACACGGTGCCACCTTGGGGGTGTCTGCGGGTCACCGCACTGTCTCAGGAGCATGCACACTGGCCCTCGGTGTGACCTCAGCCCTGCCACGTGCCTTCCAGCTGGGGTCCTCATATAGATGACTCACACCCAGAAATGACTGTGTAATCGGCCAATTCCTATTAAAAAAAAAAAGTGCGGAGAACAAAAGGACACGCCGGCGGCGGTAGGCTTTGTGTGGCGATGCCATAGGCGGCTGTCCCGGCTCTAAGAACCTCAGGCTTGCCTGGCTCGGCGGAGTGCTCCACAGATAAGGGGGCGCCATGCCTGGGGCCCAGGTACTGTGGGGGAGCTCAAGAAGACATTTTAATTCCTTTAAAATCAGAAGCGAGGGCCTCCCTAGTGGCGTGATGGGTTGAGTCTCGGCCTCTGAAGCTGTCCGCAGCCGATGCAGCACGAGTTCGATGCCTGAGCAGGGAGCTGACCCACAGGGCGCAGCAGACCTCTCCTGTCTCCCTGCTGCTCCCCTCAGCAGTGTACCTCAGTGGATCTGCCTGTTCTGCTCCCCACTCTGTCTCTGGTGAATCCTCTCACCACCCCACATCTCTGGCCTACACCCCAGTTCTTGTGTGCATAAATAAATAAATCATAAAAAAATAATAGATAAAATCAGAAGTCAAAAATGAGCCTTTAGGTTGAAGAAAAAATTTGACTACATAATAGCAATGCATTCATGTTTACTCCAATGTAGTGGTAATATACATATAATATATATAATATATATAAAATAATGTTATAATCATATAACAATATGCTATATATATGAGTAGTATTTAGATAGATAGATAGATAGATAGATAGATAGATAGATAGATAGATAAACATATATTTGAGGAAGAGGTCCATGAAAGCAAAGGTCCCTTAAGCCATTACCTCTTCCTGGCATAATCACTTCGTTCTGGAAGATTGTGTGCTCATTCCCTAGGGCTGTTGAGACACATTCAACATGAGTCCCAGGGCAAGTCAAGGTTAACTAGGCAGCTTCAGGGATAGTCAGGTAGGGACTTCAGAGACAGAGATAAGGGCAGTAAATTCTGTCCACTAGACATACTTCAAAGACGAGGTCACAGGCCCAGGGAAGCTAATGGGAACAGATAATTTCAAAGCTAAAATTTCATCGGGAGAGTAAATGTTGACAGACCTTAGAAGAAAAACTAAGATAGGAGATGGGAAAATGGGCACCTCTGCCCAGAGGAGGATAGCCACTGGGAGAAAGAGCCGATCACAAAATAGAATAATGAGCTTATAGAATAAAGAAAAAAAGGCTTAAATACCCCTAGACATAGGCCTATAGTGGCACCTTCGCCCTCCTTGGCAAGTTTGCCTTGGAGTCTTTGCATTTGTTCTTTTCCTTTCAATAAACTGTTTCTTACTTTATTGAATAAAAATTTGCTTCTCTTTGCTTACTTATCTGAAAGTCTATGAATTCCTTTTTACGGCTTTGTGGGACAAGAACCTGTGGTGGTTCAAGGGTTAACAGCGCAAACCAGTTTCAAACACACTGGGGGGCTGAGAACAACAGGATTTTGTGCTTAGGCAGTTCTGGAGGCTTGGACTGAAGCTAAGATGGCGGCAGAGCCGTCCCCAAGGGAGTTTTTGCTCCCTGCTCGTTCCCCCATCTCGTGAAGGTCGTGACCCCTGGAGCCCCCGTCACTAGTAGCATCACCGATCTCTGCCTGTCAGCACTGTTTGCTTCCTCCTGCTGGGTCCAGGTTCCCTCTTCCCAAAGGAGCCCCCTACACTGCGTTCAGACACACCCCACAGGTGCTTCTCACCTGACGCCCGCAGAGCTCTGCTTCCCAGCTAAGGGCCTATTCACAGCCCCTGGGCCTCCGGATGTCAGTCTGTAGACGTCCCTTTCATTTTCGGAGGTGGGGAACAGTTCATCGCGTAACAGACTGTGCGCACAGGCCCTCCGAGGGGCCCAGCGCACACCGTGGGGTCCCTCCTGGGGGCAGACAGATGAGGCGCTGCAGGTGGTAAGCGGCACCGTGGGGGGGCCCGGCCTGTTCTAGCAGGCCCCGTGCCGCCTGCAGGAGCCGCAGCCACACCTTTGCCAGGCAGTTCGTTCTGATAACCCTGGTGGCTCATCCCCTCCATTCTCTTTGTAGAGACTGAATCTTACCTCCCCTTCCGGGGCTGAGCTCTCCTTAAAGCCTCCTTTGTCTTCTTTACGAACAGACTTACTGAACTCAAAGTCTGAAGCTTCCGTAACGGGAATACTGGTTCTGTCTTGGCGAGGAAAGGCTTCACACAGAAACCTTCTCTGTGACGGGGGGTCACAGAGACCACCAGCCCAAGCCCATGAAGCCGCTGAGTGTCCAAAGGGCGGCAAGCTGGTCGTGCATCCGGGGCCTGGGCATCAAGCCCCAGAGGAGAGAGAGTCATGGTCCTAATAGAAAGATGGTGGACGGGGCCTCCCTGGGGGTGCAGGGGTGAAGTCTCAGCCCTATGAAGCTATCGCAGCCGCTGCAGCACGAGTTCAATCCCCAGCCAGGAAGCTTCCCACAGGGCGCAGCAGACCCCTCCTGTCTCCCCGCTCCCCCCTCAGCAGTGGGTTTCAGTGGATCCACCTGTTCTGCTCCCCACTCTGGCTCTGGGGAGTCCTCTTAGCCCCCACCTCTGGCCTACACCCCAGTTTTTATATGCATAAATAAATAAATCCTAAAAAAGGAAATGAAAGGGCTGTTTGGGGATTTAGTCCGTAGCGAGGGGAGGTGACACAGAAGGTGGCTGTTTATACACGGGCGGGCAGCTCTTGAACTGGGCCTTAAGGTCTGGAGCTCCGGGCGTCTCTGCAAAGGCTGAGGCACAGCGATGCCTGTGGGCCCAGGGGTGATTTCCAGATCAGAACTCTTGCTGCAGGTCCCCACCCACCCCGCGCCCTCGCTCCTCTCCCTGGTTTCCCCTTTCTGGCCTCCCTCCGCACGCTGTTCTCTGCCTACATCTTATTCTAGCATTAGCCTCCTGCGCTCTTTAGGAAACCTCATTACCCAAAGACCTAGTTAGAGGGGACTAGCAAGTGACCGTGACTGAGACAATGGCATTTGCAGCGTCCTCATTGGAAAGGCAGACCCCACTCGGCGCAGCCCCTGCCCTCAGCGATGCGCGGCGGGTGTCTCCGCACCGGGCTGAACGCGCGCCGCGCACTCACCTCTTCACATCTCTTGACGCCCACCTGGCAGCCTTACCTGGCTGAGACGACGCAGCTCGGTGACTCCCTGTGCCTGTTTGTCAGCCCCCGCCCCTGACGGTGACTCAATTGCAGCTTCTCGGGGCTGATCACCTCCTTTGTCCCCAAAGCAAAAGTCGAAGGAACGGGTGGTGGCGGCATGAAATTCATCATGCCAGAGAGCATGATGGCACCTGGCACTCACCGTGATTTGGGAGTGACTCATGCAGCCGCCCGCCTAAGACGAGTCTGGGGCATGCCGGCAGAGCAGAGGTTGTCCCTGCCAGGACCACCTCCATTTGCCAGGAACCCTGCGGCGTGCCGGACCAGCAGTGAGGACTCAGGCCCTGACAGATCTCCGCTGCTGGGAAGAAATATCATCCCCTGAATAGCTGGAGTCTTCGCATGCCGCAGAGGAGGGCCGGATCCTCGCTAAAATGCCCGTTTCAGCTCCACCTCATTTGCGTCGGTGACAGGCGCGACTCTCGGTCCCGGGCCAAGAGGATTCACAAGGCTTGAAAGGGTCAAGGTCCTATCTGACCCTGGGGCTTTTCTCCACTGTGTTTTTGGAGAAGTGGATTAGATTTGTCTTTAATCAAGCGGCGTGGAGTTCTCGTCACCATGGCACCAACACAAGCCAGAGGCCCCTGCAGGGGAGGGGGAGGCTGCGCCTTCATGGAAAGGCCTGCCCAGAAATCCCGCCCACGAAGCAGAGTCACCAGGAACCGGCTCGATGGCTCCCGAGTGAGGTCTCCCTGTCCTTGCCCAGCTGGCTTAAATGCCTCCAGTGGCGGGAGCCACGAGGCGCGATTGTTGAGTCACTTTTGACTGTACCTTACCGGAAAATACGGGATCGGATTGCAGCACTGCTGAACTGTTCCGAAGCCGGCCGACGGGAAGTGTGCACTGGTGTCAACACCTCTGCAGCTGGGTCTATTTCTGCCCCACCACCAACTACCGGGGCCCACGGCTGGCTCGTCCCGCATCGCCCCCCGGGCCTGCCGATCGAGCCTGGCTCCTCCAGGCCGCCCTCCGAGCGCCCCTCTCCATATGCTTGGCCCTTAGAGAACACGGTTCCTCTGAGTCGGTGCAGTCCCAGCGCTCACACGCAGCCACCGCACCCCACCCTCTGTCTCCTCGTGGGCGCTGATCTGGAGAGATCACGCCCTCGCCGTTAGCATCGCTTTTCCCAGTGCCCTACCGCCTTCCTTTCGGCTCTTCTACCGCCGCTGGGTACCGGGGCTGCAGCGTTAGTCCAGCCACAGGCTTCCTGAGGCATCCCGTGCGATATTGGGGAATTAGGATATCCTAAAATCTGGGTGTCTGGGCCTTCCAGCACAGGAGCTGGCATCGTGGGGCAGCACGTGAAGGGGTGATAACCGCTGGGTGGAGAGGCGGCCTTGCTCTGTGCCTGGGAACGGTGTCTGCGTTCCCCTCTGCTTATATTCGGCTTCTCTCTCCCTCTCTCTCTCCCTCTGTCTCTCTGTCTCTCTCTCTCTGTCTCTCTCTCTCTCTCTCTCTCTCTCTCACACACACACACACACACACACACACGCACACACACTGTACCTTAGCTTACAGTGTGATCCAGTCAGCCCATGTCGAGGTTTTTGTTTATTTTTAATTTATTTATGCGCACAAGCTGGGGAGCAGGCCAGAGGTGTGTGTGGGGGCGCGGGGTGAGAGGATTCCTCAGAGACAGAGTGGGGAGCAGAACAGGCAGATCGACTGAAATCCACTGCTGAGGGGAGCAGCGGGGAGACAGGAGGGGTCTGCTGCGCCCTGTGGGAAGCTCCCTGGCCCGGATCAAATCCATGCTGCAGTGGCTGCGATAGCTTCATAGCCTGAGACTTAACCCGTTGTGCCACGAGGGAGGCCCCCACGCCGAGGTTTTTACCAAGCAAGATGAAAGGGTGCGTCTCTACAGTGGCTTGTGCCTCCCTGTGCTTAAGACTTGCACTTACAGTAGGCAGACACGGGCCCGACCAGACACCCATCAACAGGCACAGGGGAGGAGTCGCGGCGCGTATAGACTACGGGCGTGCTCAGCAATAAAGAGGAATTGACGATCAAGACTCGTCAAAATAATGGACGTGAGTGGAAGAAGACGGGGTGTGCCCTGAAATGCCATTTCTGTGAAACTTTCAAAAATGCCATCGACTGTCATGCCAGAGTGAGCGTAGAGACGGCCTACAGCCCTGCATTCCTGGGGGGCAGGCGATGCAGGACGGGGCGGTGGAAGACTCCAGAGGGTCGGTAGGGAACTTTTGGAGGGGATGGCTACAATCATTACAGTGACTGTGGTGATTTCCTCATAGGCACATATGTCAAAACATCAGGTTGAACACTCCATATGTGAAGTTTGTTGTATTGCAATTATATCTAAAGAAGGGGCCTTAGAAAATAGTAAGACTAACACAACAGCAACCCAGCAACGTCTGCACGAATGGGCAGGACTGCTGACCCAACGCCATTATTGCTTGTGAAAGGCACAGGTCCAGACCTGGCTCCTGTCACGGTAATTTGATCAGGTAGATCCTGGAAACCATTGACTTTAAGAGTTGGAATGTATTTGGTCTCCATGCATCTTAATGAAAATTAATGATAATGATTTGGGATTTAATGGATTCCTTGCAGTCTTATTGAAATTTAATAGAAAATGATAGAGTATAATATGAAATCAATTTAAATTATACCAATGAATAATTAATACGTCTGTCATAAAATTGTCTAGCATCTATTATTTAGAAAAAGTGATTCACAGTCAGGTTTACCAAAGCTCTCGCTCTCTTGAAGTGTAATAAAGCTTCTTCCTCTCTGGGTTCTCTTTAGACATTCTTTTTTTTTTTTTTTGGTAAAGATTTATTTTTATTTATTTATGCATACAAGAGCTGGGGTGCAGGCCAGAGGTGTGGGGTGGTGAGAGGATTCACTGGAGACTGAGTGGGGAGCAGAACAGGCAGATCCACTGAAACACACTGCTGAGGGGAGCAGCGGGGAGGCAGGAGAGGTCTGCTGCGCCATGTGGGAAGCTCCCTGGCCGGGGACTGAACTCAGGCCACAGTGGCTGCGATAGCTTCATAGTGGTGAGAATTAACCCCTGCACCACCAGGGAGACCCATCTTTTGACAATTCTTGAAATAGAAGAAAGGACAGACTCCAAGTTGTACTGATTGAGGAAATAGACCTGCAGTAAGAAATAGTTTGTTTTGTATGACACTTGTGGAGGGCATATTCATAAATACCATTATGTTCTTACTTAGGTAGACAGTTAACTCTGAAACAAACACCCTGAAACCAGCGCTGCCATTGTCATTTCAAAGATGCAAGCTTTTCAATGTGTGGGAGTGAACTTCAGGATAAAGATACATGTCTTCATCTCAAGCCTCTCTCCTCACAAATTTTCACACTCTGGTCTCCCTTCTTTAGCTTCCTTCAGAACACCTAGTTCCTTCCCACTTAATACTTTTAAGGTATTTTTCCCATTCCCTTAATTTGTTACTTTCAGGCCCTTTGAGTGACCTTCCTTGAATTCCCCTGAAATCTGAGTCTCTTTTTGAGCTTTATCCCAAATATTTTTCTTTCATGATGCTTGACATGGCTAATACTGTGTGTTAATTTGCACTGACGTATTAACACATGGAGACATGACATATTTTTTTGGTGTCTGTCTCCCCTCGAGAGTGTATGTTCTTTTCCATTGTGTTCATCCGTTTATTCCTAGTACACAGCACAAGGCCTCATGCAGAGGGGTCTAGTGACTATATGGTGACAGCGACTCAGTCCATCCAACAGAGAAAGAGGCTGTGACTCCACCAAGGAAATTCATCCCAGAACACCAACACCATCCCTGCCCTGTGCCCTCCCCTTTAGCCCCCCTGGCCTCCATCAGTGATCGGGGCTGGAGGGACAGAGAAATCAATGCCTCCGTGTCTAAGGGAGGATTTGCAGATGAATATTCCGTTGGAAGAGTCTGATCTCCTAAAATATGTAAAAGACATCTCACATAGATGTCAGCCGCTATGGGAGCTAATTTGGTAAGCCAGCTTGTGGAACAATATGTTCTTATATTTTAAATGATGATTTTGCTCTCTAAAATGTATGTAGGCCTTCTGCTGGAGAGGAATGTGGGATCTATACTTCATTCCCAAATGCATGACTGATTAAGTAGCGGTGGGAAAATGTGGCTTTCAGCCCAGACTGGGCTTATCTGTGCTGGAATTTATCCTGTGAGTTATTTGGTTAGAGATGAGTGGTCCAGGTAGTCAGCTCTCTATTATTTCATTCCATTTTCATAAGATTATGTGAGAATTAAAGGAGATAACAGGTACAAAGCACTTAAGATAGTAGGACCTGGTGAGTGCCCAATAAATGTGTTTTATTATTATTATTATCATTATCATTATCATTATTATTGTGCTCATGCTTAGAGGAAAATCAGCCAGAAATATATTTGGAGATAGAGCTCGCTTCTCCACACCGGTGGAAAATTGCTTCCACAACCATGTTTTGGCTCAAATTTCCCAGGATATTTTTTTTAAAAAACAGGGGCTGATACATCTTTGTGTTTGAGATTGTTTGCGCAGAGAGACTATTGTAGGAGTTGTGGGTAAGAAGGGACTAGGAAATCTGTAGAGACAATAATGATGCCAAAATAATAGTAAGATTCTCTCAGACTCCAGCCATAATCATGGAGGGCTAGGGGACGTGCTTGAAGTCATCTGGTTCTAGTTCTCTCTTTTTGCAAATGAGGTTATTACACTGAGTCACAGGTGAGAAGTGACAAGGTGAGTCAGAGGCATCCTGGGTGAGAGTCTGGACTGTGCTCTCCTTCCAGGGGTCTCTCCAGTGCCCTGTGACACACCGACTTTTGTGGCTTACCTGCCTTCTGGGGTGGCCATAGCAGACCCCGACAGAGCGGGTGATGCTTTGCCCCCGGTTCCAGAGGCTAGAGGCTGGGCATGCAGGTACCAGCAGCGGCGGCTCTTTCTGGGAGGTGCCAGGGAGAGTCTGTCCCACGCCCCGCTCCCAGCCAGTCACTGGCAGTCTTAGGAGTCCTTGGCTTGCGGCTCCATCCCTCTCACCTCCACCTTTGTGGTCTTCTCTGAGTCTGTGACTCCGGGTCTCTCCTCCTACATGGACACCAGTTGCTGCATCTGGGGCCCACCCTTCTCCGGGGGGACCTCATCTTGACTCATTCTGTCTGCAAAGACCCACTTTCCAGGTAAGGTCACATTCAGAGGTTCCAGGGGGACCTGAATTTTGGGGTGTGTTATTCAACTCACAAAATAGATAAAAGTATCCTGACTTGTTGAAAACAAAGTGAAGTCTAAAGATCAAGTCTTCTATTTTGTATTGTTACTTAGAGATGAACTTCAAAAACATTGTTTTTGAAAACACTTTTCAAGCTAGAACTGTCAAACTGTTGTTCCTCTCACACTAAACACATTCCCGGGCTCAGGCTTCCTTCCAGCCCACTGTGTACAGAGCGCTCCTGGAAGGGCGCACCCTCACCTTACCTGTCCTGCTTCCCCAAGTTGCGATTCGTCTCTCTGTGTCTGAGGAACAGTAGGCAGAGCAAGGCGCAAGTGTGCCCGTTTGCCTGGTTGCCCCTGGTTTAGCTTTGACAGTCCAGCATCCTGGGGGGCAGCACCTCAACACCAGGTAACCTGGGAGAGTTACCCCCTATGCGAGCCTTTGGGGGACAGTAACTCCATTAAACTGATGAGGACAAATTGGTTTTTATTTTTTATTTTTTAAAGGCTTATTTATTTATTTGATGAGTCCAAATTGGTTTTATCTTTTATTTTTTAAAGACTTATTTATTTATGCATACAAGCTGGGGGACAGGCCAGAGGCGTGGGACTGCGAGAGGGATCACCAGACACAGAGTAGGGGGCAGAACAGGCAGATCCGTCAGAAATACAGCAGAGGAGGCAGGAGAGGTCTGCCGTGCCACGTGGGAATCTCCCCAGCCCGGCCTCGAACTCGCACCGCTGCTGCAGACAGCTCCACAGCGCAGCGCTTAACCGCTGCGCCACCAGGGAGGCCCCGACAAATTGGCTCTAATTTGCTAAGTTATTGTATTTCTGAAGCTGCATCCTTCTGTTCATCGCTGTCATTCTTTTTTTTTTTTAAATTTTTTTTAAGGTTTATTTATTTAAGCTGGGGTACAGGCCAGAGGCATGGGGCTGCGAGAGGGTTCACCAGAGACAGAGCGGGGAGCAGAACAGGCAGATCAGAAACACACTGCTGAGGGGAGCAGCGGGTGAGGCAGGAGGGGTCTCCCGGGCCATGTGGGATTCTCTCCGGCTGGGGGTCGAACTCGCGTCACCGCTGCCGACAGCTCCACAGCGCAGCGCCCAACCACTGTGCCACCGGGGAGGCCCATCGCTGTCATTCTTGAGTACAGCAGAACAGCACCTGAGGTACCGAAGTGCGGCCATTTGTTGGCCTGCATTTGTAGGACAAGTGGCTGGAATTTTCCATCTAACCCTCGGATGTGATTACACACGCTCGTGCCTCTTGCACGGAAGGGGCTCGCCGAGGGGGCAAAGGCTGTCCTCTGGGTGAGACTGCCCCAGGCTCCTTCTACTGTTGCTGTTTGTTCCAAAATAGCCTCATCACACAAGTCACCTGGGGAACATTCTGGAGGGAAAAAAAAAAAAGGCTTGGCCCTCCTGGAGGTTTAATGGGTCTCCGGAGCGGATGAGAAAGCGCGTGCA